>JAYEVE010000884.1:0-89384 GCA_036346375.1 Guadua angustifolia | reverse complement strand
GGCCTTCGTAACCTTTGCGCCAAACCCTTGATCTAAGGGGTTTTCAAGTGGATGGCTAATCTCAGGATCGAAGATCAATGACTTGAGTGCCGGTCTCCTCCTTTTAAAAGTGGCGCTGGTTAGCGGGGCCAAAACTAGAATAATATTTTGTTGCTCCCGATCAGAGCACCTTTTCAGCGGGTCAACCCCACAAATTTCGGATCTTCCTTAATTTCGGACTTTCTGTTTTTAACTGAAGATCATTACCAACAACAATCAGTTCGGGGAGGTTAAAAAGCATTTGCGGATTAGAAGTTGAGCCCATTCTATTTCTGAAGGTCTGGAGGAGGTGAGCTGCCTGCATGCGATGATTAGTGAGAATCATTCCTTCTTCCATTCAGAATTGCGTTATAGTGTTTCTCCTGTATCTTTCTGTGGTGACAGAATGGAAGAACTTTGTGTTTTCGTCCCTGAGGCACACCCAACGGATGGTGCATCTTTTCTTTCCAGTATCGCTGCTTGTAATGTTGGAGTCTCTGGAGGTGATTCTTAATGATATTTCTGAAGTTGTGTTCAGTTGTGAAAAGGTCTCTTTTTTCTTCCAAGCCGTCCATGAATAGGATGACTTTGTCGCAGTTTGTGATTTTTGAAGCTAAGTTGGACAAGCTCTTGGTCCAGATTTTTAAACCTCTTCTTAGATTCTTGAACTTTTTATTGAGGATAGAGGCTCGATTTGGACCACAAACTGGGGTATTCCAATAGAGTTCTGGTTCAGTACATTCGTTCGTTTTCAGCCGTCTAATACTGTGTATTCTACGGTCCTGATGATATTAACACCTCAGGTGCAAAAGACTGATGCGCAAGAGAGGTGCTGGGCTAAGAGGACAAAAAGGTAATTTGCGCCTTGGATCCAGCGGCGATTGGTGATGGTGGGAAGCTATGCGAACAGGGGTGCACGTCGCCGCCGAGATTCCGGGCTAAGACACCACGCACGCACACCGACAGACGCTTCCCGTTGTCTCGTCCTCTCTCTTCTCTTCACGGACGCCGCCGATGCCGGCGAAAAGCTATCTCCAGCAGCCGCAGAGAGCAGCGGCGCCCCTCCCTCCCTCCTCCTCTTCTTTCTCCTCTTTCCTCTCGGCTTTCGTCTTCTTTCTGACTGCTGAGGTGCGCAGGATTTACTCATCAGCTTGAAGGAGTTGGTTGCGATGCGGGCCAAGAACGCCGGCCATCCTCGCCTTGCCGACAGATTTGATCCGCGGACCCTTCGTGCTCTCGGTACCGCAGCTCTCCTCCTCTCAATATTCTGAATCTTTGCAACCAAGGGACAGATTTGCAGCAAATTTCTGAATTCGTATCATAGGACAATTTTTTTGCTGGTTCAGATTTGAAGCATACTTGAATGCCTTTTTTTTGGACCATCCGCCCTAATTCCTAAATTAGTAGAGCTTACGCACAAACTGATATGATAGTAATTCAGGTATTTGGCCTGACTTTACACAAGCTATTAGAGATCTTATCATCTGCAAGCATATGAAGACTGTAGCATTTTGCCCAGAGTCTTCCATCACTTGTATGGTACAATCTCTTTGCTGATACATGCTTATGTTTATGCTTTCCAGGGATTGTTTTGCTCGAAAGTTTCAAAGAGCGTCTAAAAGAGACCTCAATTGATCCAAACATTTTCGGTAGACTTGCACTATTAAGCGGTTCTGATGCATTTTTTACCAACAGTGGGAGTGACACTGAGGTGATCAGGCCCAACAAAGATCAGCAGACGCCAATTGGTACCAAGAGAAAACAAAAGCAGATGCAGGATGGGTAAGTCTTCCTCCTCTTGTTGCGTAGGAGTGAAAGATCATCACCCTAGTTCTCATTTTTCTCAAAGCATTGTGTTTGATTACAGATATATTTTAGTGGAGGTCAATGTCTGATCAATTTTTTCTGAAACGATTTAGTTAAATTTAGTAAAGACTGGTTATACACAACTTTGTTTTATATTGACACTTGCTTACTTTTCCCCCTAGAATTTTTGCTGCTTTTCTGGAGGTTGGTTGCGAACTTGCGATGCAGTTATGGTATATTTGTGTATGCAGGTGGCATGAAGAAGTTGCCCAGAGTGAAAACAAAAGAAAAATGAGCTGGAGGAGATAGCAGTGAGCATAGACGCTTTGGTGTTCTTCCTCCTAGTGATCTAGCACAAACACCCACGGCTGTCTTTGAGAAGGTATGAGCAATATCATTGAAGCTGGCGCTGGTGTAAATTTGACAAAGCTTTTAATCTTGCTCCTTCCTCATCTCTCTCTTTTAATCTTGATCCTTGGCCCTTGGCATTAATGGACACCATGCCATTTCAACATTTCCAAAGATACCAAGAGAGGAGAAATGTGAATGTTCTGCAAGCTTTCAGGACTTTGGAATGATGTAGGGATTTTTCACTGGACGCCTTTCAAGGGTGAAACAAGATCATTTGGTTCATGCATGGCTGTTGGATCAATCATTCACTCCCCATATTTTGACAGAGTGAATGTGACCGAGAGCGTGTAGCAGTTACTGGCAAACCTAGTTGGTGCTTGACAATGATAATATTTCTTTCATTTAGTCTATGTTTTATTAGAACAACATAACTGAAGTGAAAACAAAGCAATAACGTGGCTGTGGTACTGTTGCACATCTGCTCTAGTTTTATGGAAAATAACATCAAAGTATTATTGGCTAAAAGTTTGCCCAGCGGCACAGCTGAAGTAAAAACGTGGTTATGGCACTGAAACACCCATCACTTGCAATTACGTAGCATCATTAAGTCTTGTATCTCTTTCTTGACTTCATCCACTTCGTTTAGTTTGGAGTTGATAATTTCGGATGCTACCTTTTTTCTGAAAAGGTGTATATTCTCCTGTGGAATATTGGGAAATTATAAGTTCAAATTTGAACCAGTAACAAAAAAGAAATATAGAGAGGAAGGGAGGATGTACTTACTGTTGTAATTTTGTTTGCCAACCTTGTTCCATTCCAGTGCTCCATGAACTTGAAGACAAATAGGCCACATGATGAACTGGGATAAAAAAACAGTTATGAAACATAGTTTTATTGCAAAATATTGAAGTAGACAACAATTATGATAATGATCAGTACCTATCATTTTGTTGTGGAACGGGCATAACACGGATGGGCCATGATGTGAGAAGCAATCTACCCCATCTAGCAATAGCTGTCCCATTTGCCACTGCCAAATTAACGTATTCTTGTACACCTTTTAGCTATTTTTCATTCAGAAGACCAACAAAGTTTGATAAATATATAGACATGCCATGTGATAGAATAAAGTTGAAAAGGTAAAATAGACTTACCGTATTTGTTAGTACACTGCGCTTATTGTACTTAGAAATTGCCTTTGAATCCAAAACCTGTATCTCTTCCTTCCTAGTATTAATAACAACTAAATACCAATGCACTTTCATGTGATTCATTGGGAGAAATATCTGTACAGTTTGAAATGTGTTTGATATGATAACAGGCATAAAAATGCTACCTGATTTAGTAAGCATCGCAAAAGATTTAAATATGCATACCAAGTCATGTCGTAGATATTTTTCCCCATGTTTCAAAGCTCTGCCAATATTCTAACCATCAGGACGAAGACCAAATTCACCAGCTGAACTCAAGACTTGGCATTCCATTGTGGTCAGAAAACATGGTCTGCAGCCATCCCTATTCATTGTAGATGTATATCGATGTTTTATCAACTGTATGTAGCCATCCATGACCTGTCAATTTGTAGTTGCAATTGAGGGTTTGACATTGTAGAAAGTAAATGCCATTACATTACAAAATTACAGCAGTACTTACATAATCGTCCAACCATTTCTTCATTTCAGGAGCTGAGTCTGCAAGGGTCAAGCAGAGCAACGATTCACGCCGGATGTGTATTGTATTTAATATTGCCAATTTTTTCTCTTTGCATGATTTTTTAATATATTCTATAGTAGTTGTCTCCAGTAAAGATAGCCTCCCTCCTGCAAGAGTTAGTCAAAATAAACTTGTGTTTCTGAAAGCTACTTTATGACAGCATGATGGGTACCGGTAATCTTGTGTCTCGAGTAAAGATTGGTTTGTTGGTTCACCTGCACATTGGGTTGTTAAAGTCGGTATCTTTTCGGGTAGTATTTGTTTTTTCGGGAGACCATAAAATACATAATGGTTTGAATCCCCATAAGTACATGTAGGCATTCTCCCGTTAGGACCCCGTAATCTTGTGGCGATGGGTGGGGTAGGGTAGTTTATGTCCTCCATCAGTGCTTGCATATCCTCCACAGTATCACTCTCATGCTCTGTGTCTATGCTGTCTTGTATGTTCATGTCAACCTTGTCTGCATTGTTTTTATCATCCTACAAATTGCGATTGACTAGATTAGTATTGCCACAGATTGAAGTTCTTGGAATTTTATGAAAAGAGTTAATACCTGAACCTCTTCTTCTAATTTGCTACTTTCTAGGTTTGCATTAGTTTTCATGGCACCTTTCATTTCCTGTAAACAAAAAGGTGATACATGCTCCAGAAATCTACAATTACGTTGTAAGTAAAATAAAATATTATAGTAAGTTAAGGGGTGAACCTTAATCTCTTGCAATATCTTCATGTTGCCCCTCTCTAGTTGCTCTATGCGTTCTGCAAGCTTTTCAACAGTTTCACAAAGCTGAAACATTTCACATTATTAGCTGTGTGACATACGCTTCCATAATGTGTTTGTTGAACTTGCAGGGTAGACTCATTGTTTGATTAGTTCTTTTCTTGAATAGAGAAGGCCAGATGGCCATCTCTTTCATGCCATTAGTTTGGTCTTTAATGTGACCATGTTGTGAGGGAAAAAAAACTATTACATGGGTGTAGATTTTGATGCTCTATCTTTATGTGCTCTCCTGATTGTGCACATTATACAGCTAAGGACAAAAAAAGGTATGACATATACTTTTGTTAAGAAAATGAGATACCTTGAAAATAGCACCATCATAATTGTTAGAACTCTTGTTGCCCTGGTGCAGATCTGCTTCAGCTTGTTGACTGTCTAATGGATCCAAATTGTAAAATTCAGGTTTTGACCTTCTGTCCTCATCATCTGGAGGTGGGAGGTTTTCAACAATCTGTTGCAAACGAAGAGTTCATTTTTCTTCAATAGTACGATTTTGTAGTTAAAACAAATATATAACCTTGAACTTACTTTTGATCTGCCATAACCCGTGTTGCCCTCAATGGCATCCCTTTGTTTGCATATTCCTAGGTTCCAATTCAATATTAAAGGGTATTTCCGTTTGGTGTACAAATGTCCATCCTGATCCACATGGCAATGCTCTCAGTACCAAACCTTCATATTGACACAGTAAACTATGAATATGTAGTGTTGTTCATATATGACACTATTGACTTGAAAATCGAAATCCAATTTACCAAGATGTCAGATTACCCTGCAGATTTTTTTTACCATTTTTGTATGTAGACAGGCTATCGTGCAGGAACCATAAAGTTAAGCTGGCCCAGTTTATTTTACCTATATCTTCCACCTTTGTAAGGAGGCCAAGGTAGCCAGCACTTACATACCTATTGGTCGTGGGGCATAAAACATACCCAATTAAAAGTAACATGAATCTGCGTATGAAATGATCATCCGCATAGTTGGTACCCAAAATGTCTTCTTCCAAACTTTCTAGTGAAATGCAAGCTTTGCCATCCCCTGCATAGAGCTTAAACATATCATACTCTACATTATCTGGAATGTGTGTTATTTCCTCTCCTTTGTCCGGTAGGTCCATGATACATTTTACATCCCACATAGTTATGGGGAGTTTTGTCCCGTTGATATCAACAGTTTTGTCTATAGAATCATACCGATCTGCTATCCACATGCAAAGCTTGCGGTGGATATTGATATGCTGCTGCATGGATAACAACCCAGCAAATCCTAGATCCTCGATGAATAGCTTCTGTGCAATACTTAATCTTTGAGCTACATCAATGAATTTCCTCGCTGAGCATACTATGTTCATATCTCCACTCTGCATAGATGGCAACGTCTTGCGGATTAGAGTAGCATAAAAGGGAGATAAATAGATGTAGCAGGAATATAGTGGCGCATGATGGAGAATGTTACACAAAATAGCTGAAAATATCTCCCATCTGTAACAGGCGGGTAATATCGCAGGGGAATATTCAATTAGTTCTGATCAATGTTTCGGCTGGAAGTTGGTGATCCATTTCCCTGGTGTGACTTTGTTCCTGTCTAGCGAGTCGTTGGGTGAAGTTTCTTTGTAAAGAGCAGGAGGTGTCGTTCTGGTCACCTGGTTGAGCCTCTGAGTGCTGGAAGTTTTCTATCTCTTGTGTTTAAAACTGTTGCTGGAGTCAGGTTGTTTGGTTTTGTCCTGTCTTTGTCTATCTAGATTTTGGGTGCTGTGTGGTATTAGGAGTTTCAAGTTTCTTCTTGTGTTGGGATGTAGGTTGATCTCTGAGGAGTTGTGATCGTGGTGGTTTGGCTAGGTAGGGGTTTAATTTCCTGTAATGGGTGGGATTCTGGTACTCTGCTGTTGTTGCAGTTTGTTCCTTGCAGGTTTTGATGTGGCTGAGAGATTTTGTTGAGCTGGTTAAAGTGGAGCTAAGAGGTCAAGTTGGTGGCAGATTGCTTAGTTCTGGTGTTGATTTCCCAGGCGCTGTGCTCTGATTGTTCTGATGTGGAAGTATTTCAATGAGGAGTTGCTACTCTGGGTTTGAAGAAGGGCCCTGCATATTTCGATCAAAGGAATTTCTGGAGTCTTGTCTTGTTTAGCTTTGGTTCTGCTATTCTGCTGTTAAAGTTTAGTATGGAGTTTTTGTGGTATTTTGTCTGTGTTTTGTCTGGTTGAGGAGGATATGGTGTGAGTGTGGTTGGTTGTATGGTTGCCAATTTTGGCTTGTGGCTGAGGGCCTGGTTGAGGTGGTATGTTTGCTTGAACATTATTTGTTGTCTTTCCAGTTTCATGAATGGAACTGGGGCATCTCTTGATGCCCTATTGATAAAAAAAAAATTCAATTAGCATGCAAGGAATCCTAATCACCTCTGCATTTTTTTTTCTTTCCCTTTATGTAGACAACTATGTACACATCGTTGTGTAAACAAAGTCAGGATTCCTTCACAAGCATCACAGCTGATTGGGAACTCTACTTTGACTAGCTAGGTGATATGAGAAATTAAGCACAGCATGCTGGAGGGGAAAAAAGGAATCATTAAAGAGAAAAGGAATCCAGGTTCCAGACTGTTTCTTAAAAAAAATTAGGATCTACGCTATGATGCAATAGCCTTTGTCGCCAGCATATGTAGATTAGTAATATCAATTATTTTTGTTGACAACGTCTTGCAGAGGGAAATTGCAACTGTGAATGGAACTAATTATAAATGTGGTGCATCTTGAGGCCGAATTTCACGGCCTTGTCCAGGGCGATCTCTCGCGTCGCCATCGCCACCGCTTTGAAGACAACGGCCGACGCTCTGCCGATTGTGATCACCCATGCATGCACGGTGATTCGTGGGCTTAACCTAAGTTCATGCCTTCATTTTGTTAAGATCGATGCAAAATGACGCCATTATAAGATGCAAGATGCAGCCATGTCGAGATGAACGATTATGGTTAATTATTTCATTAATAAGTCCACATAACGAAGTAAACACAAAATTACTACTAATAAAAAATAAGCGATGATGACTATAGAAGAGTACCTTCATAGCAGTTGAAGTTGATGCCTTTGTTGTTCTCAGCTTCTGTCGACGTGGAACTGTGGAGTTTGATTCCTCTCTGTTTACATCAACACCACGTCCCATGCATGCAGAGTTAACATTTGAGTCGGCCATGATTGGGTTGCTTGTTTGAATGAATGCATTCGACTCATTTTATAAGGCTAGCTAAAGCTGCATGGTGGAGCTAACAACTTCCGTTTATCTTGGACTGTTGAAACTAATCGCTATTTATAATGACCTTTGAAAACAAATTCTGTTTCTTATCTGCATCTACAGTGATTAACCTAAAATGATGCGGCTGCTGAATAGAGCAAACGGAAGAATGTATTAGTGATCATCCCAAGAAACTATTTCTTCTGTCAATATTACAAAATTCCATGAAAACTGGATTCAAACAATGGTTTTTGCCCTGATGATGTGCCCTAAGAAGACAGTCAAAATCTGCTTCTACTGGAACTTGTATCACTGATCCATCGGCTGCACGGCCATCGTTCTGAGCGTCGTCCATGTCTTCAAGGGCATCAGCATCCTACTGACTGACCGGAATTACAGTTAATTTTTTTTAGATAAAAAAGGACACCAGAACCCTGATGCCCCAGTTTCAATTAAGAAACCGGCATAAAGTGTTCACATATGTTCACAGCCATCACACAGGTCATTCAGACCGCCCAGCACGACGCAAAACATCACACCTGATATCCTAACAACATTACCAGAAATCAAAATACTACCCAAAACTTCCAGCCATTTTGTCAGCACAACCAGCAGCTGATACACAGACTTCACCGACACAAACAAAACAAAACACTCCCAGCGCGCAGTGACCGAAACATCTGTGACTCCCAGCTAGCAACGACCGAAACTGAGCAGCGGCCAAAACATCACACCTGATACCATCATCTCCCAGCTCTTCAGCGATCAACGTAGACTGAAGTCGCACACCCTCAAGCTTCCTCCAGATCCCCATCAATATTATGCTCGACTGTGGATCCAGAGTAGTTAAATTTAACGAACAGACCGCCATTCCTTATCCTTATACAATTAACTCCATGCCATGACCCATCATAAAATGCCTCAAATGCTACAAGCAAAAGATAGATTGTAAGGTCATCTTATATCCTGATGATAGCGATGTTTATAGTCAATTGCCATGCTGGCTCATTGAATGCTTGTATTGAAATACATTGCTTACGAATTGTGCTGATGGGATGGCTACGGTGGCCAGTAGGTCCCTTGAGCATCTTGTCAGCAATACAGTTTGAACCTCATGATCTCAAATTCAAGTGCCTGCTAAGCAGAAAATAGACAAAGTTCACTTCATACCAAATAGAAATTCAACTGACAGCAGCTTTAATATCTCCATAGGCAATGCTACTTTATTTACTAATGCAAGTAAAAATATATGAGAAATACAATGCCCTTCTTTTCAGAAACAAAGCGCATGGCGCATGCCACAAGATCCTATCTATCCTGTTCAAAAAGGTCCATTTTTTTTAAATAAGGGCAGGAGCTCTGCCTTGCCTTAACAACCAATGTAGACATGATCTGAACATAGGCGAGAACAAGTAGTATTGATTAACTATATGATTAACTGTGAGAAAAAAGATCATCAGCAACCAATGTAGACATGATCTGAACATAGGCGAGCTCTTCACGGGAGAATTTAACGAACAAGTTTGATTAACTATATGACAACGCGCTTCATGTGGTCCTGTCTTTGTCTACTAATTGTCCCTGCACGTAAAGACAGTACAAGATTAATATAACCTTTTATTAACACATTGTTCAAATAAGGAACAACAACATAGTATAAACTATGTAAACATATACATGCCTTTCAAGAAGTGGGCATCTGCACTTTGTATGATTTGGTTTCCCACAATGTCCACAATGAATTATCCTCCTCTCGGTGAAATTCTTACATCTCTTGCGTGGAGCACCTCTTGGATTAACAGAAATGGGATCATGAACTCTTTCTGCAGGTGACAGGCTATTATTTGAACCTTGCATTGCTATAGGACCGTATTGCATCGCCTCTTTGAAGCAATTACTATTAGCATTTTCGTCTATAATGTGTTGTAGAAAATTAAACACCTCCACCAAGCTTTCTTTATTCCTCGAAGCTATTAAAAAGGCTTCCTTTCCCTTATTGCAAAGCTCACGATAACTATCTATTTGGTCAGACCAAACGTGCATACTGCCTCTTCTATCAGAAGGAAATGCAACCTTAGCACCCATTGTCCACCTCCTTGGCACACAACACTGAGGAATGCAGTTTACTCCTATGTGTTTTAAAACAACTAAAATATGCTCACATGGGATGGCTTCACATTCCATTTTGCAACAGGAGCAGGTAATGCTACTCACATAATTCCCTTCACAACTGCAGTCTACATACACTCCATTGTGCACACCCTCTTTTAGCACAACATAGAACCTTACATACTCACCTAAATAAGTGATATCTCCAATAGTCCATCTCAATGTTTTGTCAATCTGCGCCTTCACTAACTTGAAAATATTAGGCGTGTACATAACTGCTGCACTTTTCTCAACTTGCTCAGCATCTAATTTAGTGAATGGGACAGATTGTGAAGCCCTAGAATCTAGTTCAGCCTCATTTCGACGCATTCGTGAAAGACAATGCTCATAGTGCTCCACCAGGTCATAAAGTGTCATTTTGCGATCTAGGTGCCTATGAAGCCTTGAGTTGAGACTCTCACTTCGCTGATTACTTTTCATGCCTAAAAAATATTTTCCTTGCAAATATGCTGCAGCCCACATCTTTCTCAGCTTATACATCTTAGAGATCCATTTGTTATCATCAGGAATTCCATGCCTTTGCTTAAAAAGAGTCCAATTTTTCTCAAAGTCATCGGCACTCATTGGAGCATATATAAAACTTCTAAACTGAGAAAGCATGGGTTGACAGAGGTGGCGAATCATGTTTTGCTCGATATGCCAAGTGCATAAACGGTGTTCTGACTGAGGCATCACTGTTCTTATTGCTTTTCGCATTGCAGAATCGCCATCTGTGATCAATGATCGCGGTTCTTTCTGGTGCATAGCTTTCAAAAATGTGTGCAGCAACCACTTGTAAGAACCAACTGATTCATCTGAAACAACACCGCACCCAAAAATAACTGTGCTTCGGTGATGATTAACACCAATGAAAGGAACAAATGGTAGGTTATAGCGATTCACACGATATGTACTATCAAACACAACAACGTCGCCAAAAGCATCATAATCAATACGCGATTGCGCATCTGACCAGAATAAATTCCTTAAGTGACCCAAATCATCTGTTGTGTATTCAAAAAAGAATTCCGAATCCTTTTCCTGTCGTGCTCTCATTTGACTAATGACACTTTAAGCATCATGCCCTACAATAGTTCTTCTCTTGTACCTTTTGAAGAAGTTGTACAAATCAGTTGGTACAAACCCAACCTTTTCATACCCACCATGTTGTTTGTCCATAACTTCCATTATTTGATATTTGCGGATGCCACCAACATGAAATTCAATACAATCTGCTTTCTGTGCATCACTGAGCCCACGATGTGATCGTAGAAATGCAACTTCACCAGGACTAGCTAGCGAGTGGTTGTGTTCATCCTTGAAATTTGTCACAAACCACAAACCAGTTTCCTCATTAAGCTTTATCTCAAACTGTGCTTCACATCCACAACGACTAAGTGGTCTTGGCTCTTTCTGTCTACTAGGCAAGTCAAAGTAATTTATTCTTCGATAGCCTTGTCTAGAGCAGTAATACCGCCTACGAACTATCTTGCCAATGGTTGGATCACGTTTCACAATATCTTTTCTGATGCTGAATCCTTTCCGCTCCGCATAACTGTTGTAGAATCTAAAACCTTCTTCCTCACTTCCAAACTCCTTGAGTACAATTATATTGTACTCCTCCAAATCCTCAATGGTGGCCTTGCTGGGTTTTTTAGCTTCCATAATATAATCCTGGAATGTACACAGCTTGAAATTACGTACAAATGAACTAAACTTAAGAAAGAGCGGTTTATTTAAAACAAGGTTTGCGAATCTCTAATGATCTGTAAAATCCTTTACAAAAGAGCAAATGTGATAACTAGCACTTCATTAAGCAAAACAACCAAATCTAATCAGTAGCGTCAAACTTGCTGTTTTGAATACAGTGGATGCAACCTATTGAATTTAGAGCAGAGGACTTGAAAAGTGCATGGTAGATAATCCACTCATCTCAAAGCTATTGCCATATTCATTATAGGGGGAATTGACTAAAGAAATAAGGCAGCCAATTCATTAAGCCACTGAACTCAAATTACACGACTCAGCTGATCATTCTGTAGGCTAAAGCTAAAACAAAAGATCCAGATATCCATGTTTATGTTTTTTCAAAGCTACAAGAAACAACACTTATATGATGCTTTACAGAGCAACATTCAGTTTGAGGCTTCATTTTTATGTTTTTTCAAAGCTAAAACAAAAGATCCAGATATCTGTGTTTATGTTTTTTCAAAGCTACAAGAAACAACACTTATAGGATGCTTTACAGAGCAACATTCAGTTTGAGGCTTCATTCAAATTGGCAAGTGCATTCTTTGCCTTTTGACCTTCAGAAGCATCCCACTGCTTAGTTGCTAGGTCACCTTTTCTGTAATTCATTAACCGAAGTGTGTGTACTTGTGACTTTTATATTGGGATGACTGATTATCAGTATGTGAACTTTTCAGGTGCTCACATCCGTGTAGAAACACAGGGATAAACACCCCGGCTCCATTTTTATACAGGTGCTCACATCTGTGTCTGCAATTACAGCATCTGTGCTTCTAAATGAGTGAGGAAGTGATAAAAGAGATTGTCACTTCCACTCCTACACCAGCTGAGCTGAAGAGCGAAGATCACCTAATAAATTCATCAGGAAATGTAGATGGCGACAGTGTGCCATCTGATCTGAATAGAAAAGAGAAACCAGCTCCACGTTACCTAAGAGCATCCACTGGTTCTTGCCATGACAACTGCAAATTTGGGATCCAGCATCTCCCTGAATCCAGGAAATACTGGCCTGTTCCTCGCAGGCGTCAGGACCATGTGAACACAGGGAACGAAAAACGAGACTGGGATGAAATAGTACCACAAAGAGGAAGACCAAGAAACAAGGACAAGAAACTGGAGATTTGTCATGTAAAAGATGGTACTGCTCCTGCTAAGCCTGAATTCACCAACACTTATATGATGCTTTACAGAGCAACATTCAGTTTCAGGCTTGCACCTAAGATATAGACTGCTACCTCCTGTCACTTTTTAGAGTCTGAATATTTTTCATGTAACTAATAAATACCCAGCATATGGAAAACATATGCAAAAAATCCAAATTGTGGTAACACAAAACTAAATAGTACATGCTTCCATGGAAATATTAAACAGCTAATACTAGTGCAAATCATACTGTTGTTTGAATCCAAATATCTTAACAACAAATTCCTTGTTACTAACCACACTATTTTAAATCCAAAGTCTGGACACTCCCACTCGCAACAAATGCTACATATAAATGTAGATGGGAATCAAATTTGCAAATATAAACATAGTTGCTAAAATTTGGGTGAAATACCTAACCTGGTGAGGACTTTTCTATCTGGTAATTTGTTGTTGTCTTCGCCTGGGATTCACCGAAGGTAAAGTTCCAGCCGTGGTCACACACGGCCAAGCCGATGGGCACGGAATCGCGGGGGCTAAGCCGATGGGCACGGAATCGCGGGGGCTAGAGGAGCGTTCTCCAGCTGTTCTCCAGCGCAATCCTCCAGCCAATGCCGGATCGGTGATATCCTGGGGATGCAAAAACCTAGGAGAGGAGGACGAGGAGAAGGAGGTTAGCCGCCACCGTCGCTCGAGTCATGGAGGAGGAGCCGCAGGAGTTGGGGAGAGGGCGCCAGATGACGAACCTTACGAGGCCAAGCCCTACCTTCTCCGTTATGCGCACGCCGCCGTCATTGGCCTCGCCAATCGTACTGCGTGGGGCTGTCTCTGGAAGCGCGAGAGAGATGGCTGTGTCTGATCAGAGAGGAGGCAGCGGAGACGAGAGGGCTCGCTCGGCTCGGGTGGTGGGCAGGTCTGGTGGACAAGTTTACCCTTAATCAACGAAGGGTTAGATTTGGCAGAGGTGTTAACACCTTCTGCACCTTCACGTGGACCGAACTAGTTGTCATTCCAATAATGCTGAACCACATCGAGAAATCCCGGATGATCCACCCAGTAGTTTTCAAATTTGAATAACATAGATTTCAGTATCTTCGTTTTAATGCTGATGGCATGTGGAGCATGATCAGATATATTTTTGGCAAGAGGGCAAACCATTGCGTTCAGATTGCAGGATGTCCAGCCTAGGGTGGTGAATTACCAATCAACCTATTGAAGTCGCGGGTTTGTTTGCACGTTGTTCCATGTGTACGATAGGTTTGTTTGCATGTTGTTCCATGTATACGATCTCCCTTTTAGCGATAATTCAATTAAGCCTATTTCACTTATTATGTTGTTGAAGAGCATGATGCCCTGAATATTTCCCCTTGGTTTATTCCTGTTTTGAGTCAATCTAATGAAGTTGAAGTCTCCCATGAAGATCCAGTTGAAATTTTGAGGGATGGACTATAAATATTGGACGAAGTCTTCCCTTGCACTCCCATTGCATGGGCTATAAATATTGGTGAGGGTCCAAGACTCGGCATTGAGACTTCGGTATTACAGGGTGGCAGAGAAGAGAGCCGACCCAAGCAGTGATAATTCCTCCAGAGGAACCCAGAGACGATGTGAAGAAAACTTGTCAAAGAAAAGAAAAATAGACGATGTGAAGAAAACTTGTCAGAGGAGGAGTGAGAAAAGTACATTAAAGCAAAAGATTCATAACTAGATACAACCGGAGATGGAGACAGAAAACAAAGAAAAATAGAAGGCCCCATACATGGACTCCTAGGGGCCGAGATCAAAGCGCACTAGAAATAAGGAGAAGGCCGACACATTCCTCGGCGATTAAGGCGAGGGATCCCCTTTTTCAGCTGTTGGAGCTAGTTGCTTTCTATTCCTTATTGCGACCTCGGTCGAGTAGTTGTCATCCAATTAGCAACATCCTGAGTTATGCGGTAAAACAATGATTGCGCGGAGTTGTATTTATTTCTAAAAATCCTTGCATTCCTCTCTTTCCAGATATTCTAAAAGGAATATATTATAGTCCCATCAACATTTCTTGGAGAGTGATCAAAGTGTTCTTTTTTTATTTCTTGGAGACAAACAATAGAGCAGATGCTTTCATCAACTTTTTCCCTTATAGTTCTTAGTTTTCCATCTGAATGCATTCCACGGACATTCCAGCATAAGATTCTCCAATTTCTATGTTGGTTTGACATCTATCAGAGGGAGAATAAAGGCAATATAGCAAGCTCTGCATGAATTGCAAGAGCAACATAAAAATGGTCTTATCCTAGCTGTAATAATAGTAAGAAGCCAAATAGTATCATAATCATCCAGAGTAGCGAGACGGCCAAAAGTTTGCAATATTGTTCAGAAGAAAACCTCAAAAAGACCAGCACCTCTAGGAACTTGCGTAGTTGCGTTAGTGATCCGAGGCATCCGCAGAGTTTGGGTCGGCATGGGCATCATTGGAGCGATCTTGGTTGAGCTTGATCGTCTATTACCTCGGTAGGAGGAGCACCACTGTCAGATTCGGCGGCGCGTATTATACACGTAGAGCTAGAGTCTAGGTCTGCTTCCAGTCTGGGCTTGGGCCGACTCGGTTGCATGGCTTTCTATGTTTAGATACTAGTTACTATATTTGAGATTTCCTTGTTAGTTCCAGGTTGGCTATAAAAGCAAGAGATAAGCAATAAAGTAAAATCAAGCAACAGATAATCTGTTGCCTTCCGCCAAACCTAATCTCTCTTCCTTTCTGCTTGTGCACACGGGCGGCGTGGCTCTTTGCCGCCGTTCTTCTGTTCGGCACGCCCCAACTCGCCGTCGCTTCAAGGTGCCGATACGACGTCCTACTCACCGCTATAACCTCCGAAGCCGAGCCCACAACAACTTGGTATCAGAGCCAATCATTGCGGGCATCATGTCCGTCAGTGATGGCGATCGATCTGAGGAGGGAACCCTCAAGAAGATGCTGCAGGACGTCCTCCGCAAGTTAGATGACATGGCGATGGTGCAGGATGGTCATACGGCGCAACTAGCCACGGTCTCTACTCGCCTTGATCGACATGATGCGCGCCTCGCCAAGATTGAAGACCTGAGCAGCGGCGTAATGGAGACCACAGACAAGGAGCGAGGAAAAGACAAGTCGCCAGAAGAATTGGCGTATGTACCACCGGGGCGACGCGACGGCCACGGCGCGAGCAGCGGCGTATTGGCGGCTGCGATGGGATCACACCCACGCAAACATCAGCGTTGGGAATTTGCAGTGTACGATGGCGCCGAAGACCCGCTGTCCTGGCTCAATTCTTGTGAGCTTTTCTTCCGGGGGCAGCAAACGGTGGAAGAAGAAAAAGTTCGGACCGCAGCATACCACTTGCGGGGAGATGCTCAACAATGGTACATGTGGCAGGAGGAGGAAGATGGAGAAGTATCTTGGACGCGCTTCAAGGAGCTCGTCAACCTGCGTTTTGGCCCACCAACACGCCGCAATCACCTCGCAGAGATCAAGCAACTTCGGCAAACAGGGACGGTGGCACAATATCAAAAGGAGTTTGAAGCATTTCTTCCTCGGGCTAATCTGCGAGCTGATCAGAGGATCCAGATGTTCACAGCCGGATTGAAGGAACGTATAGCTATTGCTGTCGACATGGCTGCCCCGCAGACCCTGGCTATGGCCATGAGTTTAGCGCGAGCACATGAACGGCTGCAACATCCAGAAGTTGGCGAGGGAAGACAATGGAATAAGGCGGCGGCCAAAGGTGGTGGCGCCAAGATGACAACCACCGCAACACCAACGGCCGAAATCGGAACATCTAACCCAGCCGTGAAGGAGGGAGTCAATGGCACAGCCGGGACTAGGCTTATCAAAAAACTTACTCGAGCACAAATGGAGGAACGACGACGCCAGGGCTTATGCTACAACTGTGACGAGAAGTACGTACCGGGACATACATGTCAACAGGCCTTTTGCTTGGAGGTCATTCCAGAGGTGTCGTCCAGCGACGATGAGGCGGATGGCCGAGGCCTCATGTCCATATCACTTCTCGCACTTACTGGGATCGTGGCCGGACGCACAATGCGACTGCCCATTTCTCTTGAAGGTCAGCAGTACATGGCGTTGGTTGATTCGGCTCTACCCATAACTTCATCGCGACAGGTGGTGGCGGCAGTATATCAAGAGTGCATCCCACTGCACCCATTCTGTAGCCGTCGCCAATGGAGACCGGGTCAGCAGCAGGGGCGAATGTCACAAAATAGCCATCAGTATTGGGTCAGCAGACTTCTTTACGGATTGCTATACATTACCATTACGGTGGATTTTGTGTTACGCTCAATGGCTCCTCGACATTAGGACCCATCACAGGACTTCCAAATACCACCATGACATTCGCACAACAAGGGCAAGATTACTCTCTGAGGAACAATACTTCAGCAGACTCCCTCATGGCACGGGCAACGGCGGATTCAGACCTCATGACGCCCTCTTGGATGCGCATCAGGAGGTATTTGCCCAACCCCAGGGGCTTCCGCCATCTCGGATATATGATCATCGGATTCATCTCATTCAAGGAACTGACGCAGTGGCAGTCCGGCCATACCGTTATCCCCAACTTCAGAAGGATGAGCTTGAAACACAATGTCGGGATATGCTCACTCAAGGTATCATCCGGTCGATTTCAAATTTTTTCTTCTCCGTGTTGTTGGTCCGCAAGAAGGACCTCTCTGGCGTTTTTCGTCGACTATCGCGCCTCAATGATAAAACCATCAAGGACAAGTTTCCTATACGGTGATGGAAGAACTATTGGATGAATTAAAAGGGCGACTTTTTCACCAAGTTGGATCTTCGTCGGGATATCATCAAGTGCGCATGCATCCAGACGACATCCACAAAACGGCGTTTCGCACTCATCATGGGCACTTTGAATTTCTCGTGATGCCGTTTGGGCTCTCTAATGCCCCTGCAACCTTTCAAGCACTCATGAATGATGTCTTGGGGCCTTTTCTCCGCAGATTTGTGCTCGTTTTCTTTGATGATATCCTTATTTACAGTGCATCTTGGGCAGACCATCTTTGTCATGTGCGTCAGGTATTGCAAGAACTTGTGAAACATAGACTCGTCCTGAAACGTTCTAAGTGCTCTTTTGGGACATCTTCTGTGGTTTATTTAGGCCACGTCATATCTGCCGAGGGAGTCGCCATGGACCGGCAAAAGGTAGCAGCAGTAGAAGATTGGCCTATCCCTACAACTGTGCGGGCTGTCCGGGCTTTTCTTGGTTTGGCCGGCTATTATCGTCGTTTCATCAAGCATTACGGGGCTATCGCGGCTCCTTTAACTCGTCTCTTACGCAAGGAGGCGTTTAAGTGGGGGGACGAAGCCGCTCAGGCTTTCATCCAGCTCAAACAGGCCCTTTCATCGGCCCCCGTTCTTCAATTGCCGGATTTCAGCCAACCGTTTATTATTGAATGTGATGCTTGAGTTCGAGATTCGGTCTGTTTTTCACCAAGGGTTGGGCCAATTGCGTTTATAGTCGTCCGATCGCTGCCGACATGCCAAATCGGGCGGCTTTAACGCGAAGTTGATTGGCTTGGTGCGGCGGTGCGCCATCGGCGGCCATATGTTTGGGGCGCCAATTCATCGTGGCGACCGATCACTACAGTTTAAAATTTCTTCTGGATCAGCGCCTCTCCACTATTCCGCAGCACCAATGGGCAAGCAAACTGGTTGGGTTTGATTTTTCGGTGGAATACCGTCCTGGACGATTGAACACCGTGGTTGACGCCCTTTCTCGGCGTGACAACGACGGTCCCATTACTTCCTTGCATGCCATTTCTGCACCAACACTGGCACTCTTTGATGATCTGCGACGTGCTCTGCCTACCGAACCAGCCTGGGCTTCCATCCACTCCGACATTCAAGAAGGTCGACTCCTTGCTCCCTGGTCGGTATGCGATGGTCTGGTTCTGCACAAGGGCCGTATTTTTGTGCCAGCATCGTCCCCGTTTGTAGCAGGAATTATTGCCGATTGCCATGCAACTGGTCATGAGGATGTGCAGAAGACCTTGCATCATGTCCAAGCGGATTTCCATATCCCTCGCGCTCGCCATCTTATCCAAGAGTTTATCCGGGAGTGCGTAACTTGCCAACGCAATAAAACGGAACATCTTCACCCGGGTGGTCTTCTACAGCCACTTGAAGTACCGCAGGCGGTTTGGTCAGACATTGCTATGGATTTTATTGAAGGCCTTCCCAAATCCGGAGGTAAAACTGTCATCCTTACCGTGGTGGATCGCTTCTCTAAGGCAGCGCATTTTCTACCCTTGGCACATCCTTATACGACAGTTTCTGTCAGCCGGATATTTTTTGATACAGTGGTCAGACTTCACGGGATTCCTTCCTCTATCGTCACTGATCGCGATGTGGTTTTCACTAGCACATTCTGGCAAGAATTATTCAAGTTGGCTGGCGTTCAATTGCACATGAGTTCGGCATACCATCCTCAATCCGATGGTTAATCCGAGGTGACCAATAAAATTATCGCCATGTACTTGCGCTGCTTTGCCGGGGATCGTCAAAAGCAATGGATTCGCTGGCTACCATGGGCGGAGTATTGTTATAATACCTCCTTCCAATCATCTCTCAAGACTACTCCGTTTCGAGTTGTCTATGGTCGTGACCCCCCTAGTTTGCGTGCTTATGTCAAAGGGGAGGCACGTGTTCCGGCCGTGGAATCACAAATGCTGGAGCGGGATGAATTTTTAGCGGAAGTTCATGATCGTCTTCTTCAGGCTCAGTCTTCAGCGGCTTCCTATTACAATCGTCTCCATCCCGAGGTCATGTTTGAGGTTGACGAGTGGGTTTGGTTGCGCATCTCGCAATGACGATTTCTTCCTTATCACCGGTTCAACTCGCAAGCTTAGCCCCGCTTCTATGGGCCATATCAGGTGGTTCAACGGATTGGGTCGGTGGCTTATCGTCTTCGCCTTCCGGCCCAGGCGCGGATTCATGATGTTTTTCATGTGGGGCTACTCAAGAAATTCCACGGGACACCTCCAGCTGCACCGGCACCTCTTCCTCCGCTTGCCCGAGGTCGTGTTCTGCTCACACCTGAACAAGCACTCAAGGGTCGTGTGGTTCGTGGTCATCGTCAAGTGCTCATTCGTTGGAAGGATCTTCCAGCTGCTCAAGCAACATGGGAACATGTCGACGCCTTCGTAATCTCTATCTCGACTTTCACTGTGGGCGACTAACTGCTTTGGAGGAAGGGGAGATGTCGATTCGGCGCACAGATATACACGAGAGCTAGAGTCTAGGTGCTGCTTCGATCTGGGCTTGGGCCGACTTCGGTTGCATGGCTTTCTATGTTTAGATACTAGTTACTATATTTGAGATTTCCTTGTTAGTTCCGTGTTGGCTATAAAAGCAAGAGATAAGCAATAAAGTAAAATCAAGCAACAGATAATCTGTTGCCTTCCGCCAAACCTAATCTCTCTTCCTTTCGCTTGTGCACACGGGCGGCGTGCTGCCGTGTTCCTCTGTTTCCGGCACGGCCCCAACTCGCCGTCAGTTCAAGGCGCCGATACGACGTCCTACTCACCGCTATAACCTCCGAAGCCGAGCCCACAACAACCACATAGCTGGATGGCCCACTTCTGGATCAGAGGGTTCAGCAGTTCATGGGGTATCTCCACATCCTGCAGAGAGATTGTGTCCTGATTGTTCAATTGAGCTTGAGCTGGTTCCTGAGCCATCGGGCGCACTGCAACTTTGGCTCTTTTATGCCTTATACCTGTCAATAACAAGTTTTTAAAGCCTCTCCCCGATGAGCTGAGCCTTGGTCTTCTTCTGAGGGTCATCGTGGATACTGGAGTTTTGGCTTTCCTGACGATGAACTTTTTATGATAAATTGGAGATATCACCAGGTGAGAGGGGGGTGAGTCCGAGTGCTATGACTGGAGATCTCCTGTAGATGATGATGAGCCTTTTGTCAGTTAACAGATGTCCTGACAAAATAACAGGGTCAAAAGCCATGCTCCAAGATCTTTTCGGCCTGAAGCTAGAGAAGTACGTCCGGATGAAGCTGAGTTTAATCGGAAATTGATCGACAGGGATAGACGATGCCATAAGCGGGTCACATAAAGTGCATTGAAAATCAACTGACTGAGATGACTAACAGAGATGCCGAATTGGTCCGACGTAGGTGTTATCCTGGCAGAGGGCTTAGATACAGGCACAATGGCAAGATTCACATAGAAAATACTGTCTATGTGGAGAAAATTGACGTTTTACCATTATTATTTTGTGGACTCGCGCTTTTACCACTGATTCTATGACGCTTGCGCTTTTGCACCTCATCTCGGGCAAACTTTGCACATTTGCCATTTTCTCTATTTTACGCATTTTCGAGCTTTTCTCAAGTTTTTGCCGAGCGAACTTCCGGTTTTGCCCCTGGGCCACTTCTTCTCCCACTCCACTTGGTCTGCTCAACCCGCAATGTTCTCTCTCAGAAACCCTAAAACCCTAAAACGAGCCCTCGGAGGAGAAGGGCGGCGACCGAGCGGCGGTCCACCGCGGTGAGCCTGGGGGAGGAGTAAGCATCCATGTCGCGTGGTAGCTTCTCGACAGCGCCCCTCTCAACGCAGATTCATTTGGGAAGGCGTGTTGACATCCGGCACGCCAGCGGCACGCCATTGGTGCCATGCCCTAAGTCTTGTGCCGATGTGATTGAGCCGATCATGAGGACAGGATGTACTCGGGTAGGGTCTTCTTCAAGTGTGTGTTGAATGAGAAAGATGTGAGTTTTGATCTCGCTTATGTTGAATTGCATCCGATTGATTAGGGTTTACGTGCAGTGACGAGCCAACCGCATTTGTTGTTGTGAGTTTACGAGATTCTGGCAAATGCGTGTTCTTCATGTGGCATGAGCAATATGTTGAACTTTTGTGCGACGGGCATGGACAATGAATTATGCAAGGGCACTTTAGAAGTCGCAAGGGTTTGTAGTGAAGATGGAGATGACAAATCAAAGAAATCAATGGAGCGAAGTTAGATAAGATCATCGAAATAGAGAAAATTTTAGTTGTTCTGGCTGTTGTTAGTGTACTATTGGGGTGTGTGTGTGTTATGCTGGTGGCTTTGAAGTGAAATGGCATCCCTTGTATGGAATGAAATGAACGAAATATTATTGTTTGATAAGTATGGCTTGGTTCTTCATCTTAAGCTTCATTGTTTGATAAGTATGGCTCAGAATAAAGTTTTTGTTTTTTGTAAGATTTTATTATCATAAATAATGATGACAATGAAATCCAAAAGCATGATCTGGAAATTGATAGTGATCTGGAAATTAGCTGCATTCTATGTGTGCTGGCCATGTGATAGATCTGGAAATTTTGTTCAAGAGACTCATTTACTCCAGAAAGCATCCAGAAAGCAAAATCAGGACCTTTTACACAAGTTCTATGAATAAAAGGCATATGATCCTTTCAATTTTGATAACTTGCTGTAAACAAACAAATGGTGGATGTAGTTGTCTGTACAAACATAACAGAAAGCATGCATGCTTTACATTGTTGTCACTTAACAAAAGGCTTACTCCAGAAAGTGAGCATCCAGAAAGCATTACTCCAGAAAGTATGCATCCAATGATCATATGAGCATCCAGAAAGCATTACTCCAGAAAGTATGCATCCAATAATCATATCTCATCACCTGGCAATTTGTCGATCACACAATAAAGTGAGCATCTAGACACATTACTCCAGAAAGCATCCAGAAAGCAGGCATCCAATAATCATGCTTCAGATATTCATACAAGAAAGGAATGCAGGTGAGCTAAAGACAGTAACTGGCAGTACATTTGTCCATCACACCCGCAAGCACAAGATCATGGACAATGCACCATTACAAAAGACAAGTAGTAGCAGCAGGTATACTTCAGCAGACACATGTTCCAGGCCATTACAAAAGACAAATGTTCCAGGCCATTACAAAAGACAAATGTTCCAGGCCATTACAAAAGATAAGGCTTCCATTGATTCATCTTTTTTCTTGGAGTGATCTTCCTTGTAGCCAGCCTCTTCCTGTTTTTTGGTGTAGTAGCAGCAGCACTTGAGCTTGGTTCAGCAGCAGCAGCAGGTATAATTGGAGCTGGAGCAGCAGGAGGTGAGATTGGAGCAGCAGCAGCAGGAGGTGAGCTTGGTTCAGCAGCAGAGCAGGAGGTGAGCTTGGTTCAAGCAGCATCGATGAGCGAGTTGGCCCGGCTTCTTACGACTTTCTTGACCCGAGTCTTACGGCTAAAATGAAGATATAATAGAGAAATTGTCATATGAAGTGAACAATGTAAAAATGGCATCTCGATACTATTTTTACCTTGATACAACAGAGGTGAACTTGATTCTGCAATTGCAGTCTGATTTGCACCTAAAACCTTCTAGCTCTGGGCTTCCTCTTCCTCTTTTAGTGCCATTCATGGAACACTTGTAGCTAGATTGCCTATGACCGAATTCTCCACACCTTTGGCATTTCACAGTCCTCTTGGCAAGCACTTGTTACCACTACCATTGGACTTGCTGCCACCTTCAAGAATACCTTTCATTCGAGCTTCCTCTCGCCACAAAGATTCTTTTTGACCAATGGTGCAGCAATCTCTGCCGCTATATCAACATGTGGCCATTGAGATTTATCACCAAAGGCTCAATAAGAGATGCATATGCAAACCGGAACCTTTGGATTGAGTAATAATCATACACAAAATCTTCTATCTTGTACTCCTTGTTACTAGTTAGAAGTGCCAAGGCATGAGCACATGGCTTCCCAGTGTGCTGCCACTCTAAGCATGTACATTCATTCATGGCCAGTTTAACGATATGCCTCTCTTGTTGTTTGCCGCCATTATCCCAAACCTCAGCAGAGTGATGGCCTGACTTGACAACTCTGATGTGTCCTAACCCTCTAGTCCTACCAAAGGAGTTGCACAATAATAGACGGCAATATTTTTCCAGCTAGCCTTTCCCTATCCTCCTCCTCTTTTCCCGAGCACCATGATCATTTCCCTAATCTTGTCTCGCAAGTTGATCTACGTGTAGGTCTTTGTAGTCCTTAATCCAATTGTTGAAACATTCACTAAATTATTATTAACGTAGTCACATTTGATGTCTACATTAAAGTTGCATCTCATCCACTTATGACTATGGTGCTTGTCCAAGCACGGTAACACATCATCACATTGGGCTACAATTGCAGCCATATGCTTATCAAAGACTTCCTTCCTCATGCCCTAGCAACTGGGTACATATCACCACATCCAATCCTTATGCATTTCTTAATAAAATTATTCATTAGGTGCCTAAAGCACTCCCTCTTCTCTACATGTGGAAAAACTAGCCCCAAAGCATTCTCCAAGCCTTTACAGCATCTGTGCAAATAGCAAGCAATCGAAAGTTCACCTCGCCTTACTAAGTGGGTCATCCACTGCAGACCAGTTGTCTTCGATCTCACTATCAAAGAATCCATATGCTAAAGGATACATCCAATTATTCCCATTTAGAGCGATTGCAATGCTAAGTGTCCACTCCATCTACTATTGATGGCGGTTGAGTCTACACTAATGTAAGGCCTACATCCACCAATAAAGCCATCAATGCAAGGCTTTAGTGCACGTAAGAATCTACTTAAAATACACTCTATCTTCTACAACAATGGTGTCAATTTCTACTATACTACCAGACACCTCTTAAGTACCTCCGCCTTCCACCTATACAACATGCCAAAACTTTGGTCCTGTGTTCCATACATTTCATCAAGAGCTTTCGATGTCCCTCCAAACTACATCATAAGAACTAATGGTAACTTTGTACTTATCTTGTAACCTCTTATGCAGCTCTGTAGTGCCAAGTTTAGGTTTATTCCTCAGGATTGGAATTGCCCTGGCAGCTACCCATCCTTATTTGACATTTTTGATTTGCAACCTGCTACTAGATGTGCAAGCGTGCTCATTCTTGTGGACTGACACATGCAAATAATTTGCACTTGTTACTAAATTGCACATAGAACACAATAAAATATAGCATGCATAAGTACAAAAACAAACAAGGGTTAGACAAAGTTAGTACCACAACAGTTCTCATATCTTTTCTCCTATAGGCAGCAAGTTCCCAATTACACCCGCCTCCAAGACAAAAACCCCTAAATCTACTTTTATCAGAGTGACTAGTGCCCAACTCAAATTCCTCATTTATTGCATACATTCTTATAGCATCTCTGAAATCCTTCATACAGGGGTACATAGTGCCAACATTCATCTTAGGATTATCTTTGTCATACAAGCAACATTCTTCTTCAGGAGTGTTATCACCAACATGCATAGCTGCATCTTCAGTTTCATGAAACAAATTTTGACCCATACATGTAAATGGTTGAGCTGGAGCAGTTCCTTTCTTTGGCACACCAGAGTCATGTTCACCCCTCAAGCCAAGTAGTTCAAATAAAGTGTCCTCATCCATTGTTTCTATCCTCCCTTCATCATCTTGTTGCTCCAATATCTTGATTGACGCCCAGATCAATATCATGTATATTGGTTGACTCCCGTCAATATTCTCTCGAACAACCATGTACATTGGTTGCACAATCATGTATATTATCCATCCAACCTCCTATCCCAGTATCTAAGTTATAAGCTCTACATAAATAGGGAAATTGGCATACAAAGTTTAAATTCATATCAACCATGGCATGCAAACAAAGCTTTACAACAAATGTTTACCCTGAGAAATTGTTCTCCATCTCTTCAGCAAGTTTACTTAATCCACGCAAGTCACATAGCTAGGGTTTCATACCACACAAAAACCACAACATATCAAAGACCACAATACAAATGGGTTATAAATCGAGCAACATCGAGCAAAATCTAACCTTTCCTTACTTGTCCTCCGCATGAATCCACGCAAGTCACATATCTAGGGTTTCATACCACACAAAAGCCGGGCGATGCAGTCGGTGGAGCGCAGCCGGCCGATGCAAAATCTAACCTTTCCTTCCTTCTCCTCCGCAGGGGCTCGCCGCCGGTGGAGCGCAGCCGGGCGATGCAGTCGCCGCCGCTCGGGTCGCCGTCGCCCACCGCGAGAACGAGAGAGAGAAACCGAGGTAATGGTTCGAGCTGCATCAAGCCCTTCTTCGTTCTTCTAACGTGGCCCAGGGGCAAAACCGGAAGTTCGCTCGGCAAAAACCTGAGAAAAGCTCGAAAATGCGTAAAATGGAGAAAATGGCAAATATGCAAAGTTTGCCCGAGATGAGGTGCAAAAGCGCGAACGTTATAGAATCAGTGGTAAAAGCGCGAGTCCACAAAATAATAATAGTAAAACTTCAATTTTCTCGTCTATGTGGTGGTCCAATGGAGCATCGGCGATAGCTAGTCCTGGGAGATCGAGTTTTCTGATGTGGCCGAGCTTGCTGCTTGCGTCCATCTGAAGCGACATGGATGCCTGTACCTCTCCACCTCCTAGAACCGGGTTTGGCGCCCAATCCATAGCATGTTGATTTTGGTTTTGAGCGGGAACCCATTGAGGGTCGCCGGCCACCTAATTGTTTTCTGGCTGGTCAGGTTGTGAAACCCACCCCCCCCCCTCCCAGAGAATTCGCCTTCTTGATGACAATACGTTGGGGAATGGAAATGATATCTTGAGCCAACACCTTGCATACCACCTGGCCTTTGACTCGACAATGTTCATGCCAGTGCAGAAGCTTCCCAAAAGTAGAACATGCTTGGGCTAGATAGTGAGTGTGCAGGTAGTCCGGGGGTATGCCAGAAGCATAATCCAACCCAGAGTGGTGAAGGTGGAGCTTTGCCAATTTGAGGCTTCGTCATGCGTAGAGGTGGGCGTCGTGTCAGGTCGGGCTGGCTCAGCACAGGTCTATTATATTTTGTGTCTGAACTGTGCTGAGCCGCGACGGCCCGTCGTGCCCCTCATGCCGTGTTGGGCCGAACTGGCCCGACTCACCTTCGACGAGCCTAAACACGATCTATTTGCGCTTTTGTACCGTGCCGGTCTAGACCTAACCCATTTGTACTATTGTGATGAGAAGAAAGGAACCAGAGACATATGGAGTTAAAACAGTAGACATAAATATTATAGAAAAAAACTAAAATTTATTTATTCTTAAAACGAGGGGATGTGCTGAACACCAGCGAGAGAGAGGACAACAAGAGAGTGAGGAAGAGAGGCAATGGAGATTGAGAGAGACAGATAAACGAGGGAAAAATTGAGAGAGACGGGTAAGAGAGAGAGCTGACCTGCCTCTCTCAGGTGCCGACGGCAGGGTGGCATTCGTGCTGTTGGGTACATCCATAACGCTCACACTCTGTGGGCCGATGATCTTCATACTGAGTTTCTTTCTCATGCCCTAAGTTATTGGGCCCAACATAGTCCGTGCTACAGTGTTATGCCGGGCCGTGCCGCCCATCATGCCTGGTTCTCGGGTCCGAACGGTCCGTGTTATAGTATCATACCAGACCAGACTTCGAACCGTGCCGTGTCCACCGTGTCTCAAACCACGACCCAAAAGAGCCTGATCCAAGTGCCCACCTCTAGTCATGCCTGATAAACCTTAAAGCGAGGTCTCCCATGTCGTATGGAGCTACCAAGAACAAGAATATCCCTACTCATGGGAGAATCAAGCTGGAATAGACTGGCTCCAGAGGATGATGGCTGCAAGAGTTGACGTGTACCGTCCGAACGAGTTCGATGTTATCTCTAATATACACCAGAGCTTGCTGGAGATCCTCTCCTTGTGGCATTGGCTGAAGAATGTCATGAGTTTTTGGGGCTACAAGGAAAACCTGGTCTGCTCGATCGTGGTGAAAGTGTCCTCCGTCATCCACGTGGAGGTCCTATGGAGTGAAGCACTGAACGTCCGCCTCGACGATCACGATGTCCGGCATGGGAAGGTTTTGGATTGGGCAAGGAATGGGAACTGTCGCAACCAGCAGGGGAGATGAACGGTTCTTTGAAGATGGAGATGTCGAAAAGACAGGGCGTGAATTCATGAGTAGAGGTGGACGTCGTGCCGGGTCGGACCGGTCTGACACAAGTTCATCGTGTTTCGGGGCTAAACCATGTCAGGTCGCGATTGCCTATCGTGCTCACCGGTCGTCGGGCTGGTCTGGCCCATTTACGCTTCGTGCCTATTTCATACCATGCTAGCCTGTGTTTGATCCATTTATACTATTGCTACAAGAGAAAATGACCAAAATTTGATTTTTTTTTTTCTTTATCTATCTAGGACTTCCTTTTTCTCCTGGTCGAAACAAAATCCTATTGTGTTTATTCTTCTCGATTTCCTTGATTCTTACTCTTTCCAATACATGCATGGAAACATGCATTTACTCCTTGATTTGCTCACCTACACATACAACACATGCATGCATTTCCTTCCTTTTCTCTAGTCCATCTAGAGTTTTCTTTCTTTACTCCTTGATCTGCTTATCCACACATACAACGCAGCACACACACCGTCTGCTTTTGCCTTGCCGAGTACGCCCAGACTATCGTGCCAAATCAAGCCGCCTATCGTGTCCGATCAAGCTACCCATCGTGCCGATTGGCGAGATCCAAAGATAACCCGGACAATCGTATCATGCCGCCTAGCCCATTTAGAACAGTTTTGCCCTGGGCATGGATCGAGCTGAGCCGGACGTGCCTCATGCCGGTCCAAAATAGCCCGATCTAATGCCCACCTCTATTCATAAGTAGTTGGCTTTGTCTAGAGGGAGTGCGCTTAATTGGCATCCAACATTTGGAGAATAATCTTTTTTTATTAAGACAAATCTTGGAACTATGACCATAATGATAACACTAGCTGCAATGGATGGGATTTGTGGGGAAATTTGTCTGGGTGACACCCAATTCGACGGCAATTCACAGATTGACACCCCAATTCGCGCGGTTCATGAAATTGACACGAATCGACGAATTTTTTGCCTCACCGACACTCTCGGTATTTTCCCGGCTTTACAAGATTTTCGAAACTATTTTCCCTGTGTCTACACCCATATTAGCCCTGTTCTCTCCCGTTCTATCCCCTTGTTAACGGCCGCTTGAAGTCTGCCTCGCCATTCACGCCCGAACGCCTGACGCTCTCCTCGCTTTCTAAGGCTAGGGTTGGGGGCCGCCGCCGCCGGTCCACCGCCCTCCGCTGATCGGCACCGCCTGCCTCGCACCTCCTCCTGCGCCGCTCTCTCGCTCGCACCACCTCCTGCTAGCTGGCACCGCCCGGCGCGGTCTCCTCCCGATCCGCCGTGGGTTTGGTAAGATCGGTAATATTTTCACTGAGTTTAATTGATCGCCTGGAAGTTGGGTTCTGCTCAAAAATGTTGTTGTTGCCATACCGATGCCATGTTCTCGATCCAAAATGCTCAAGATACTAGTAGTCTGGTTGCTGTTAAGTTGTATGGAGTTTTTGGCTTTAGCTTCTGATATTTGGCAATGATGTTAGGGTGTTTTGGTTCGGGCGATTTGAACTATTAATGGTAGGTCTTTAATGTCTTTGGTGCTGGATGTAAACACTTGTGGACGCATTGTGAAAATGAAACTTTATATTTCAAAGATGAGATGTGCTTACAAAGTTTATCAAAATGAAACTTAATCAAAATGATCATGATCGACATTAAAGCTTCTCGAAAATGTGCTTAGCGCTTCATTTATTTAGTCAAGATGATCGACATTAAAGCTATCAAAATGAAACTTACTTAACACATTTTGTTTTAAAAGGCGTAATGTGTTTAGCAACCAAAAGATACTTCTTTTGTTTAACAATGTTCGCTATAAGATGAAGCATAGATGGAATTGGTAAGATTATCTATTAGGAAAACAACTTTGTTTGTCCATGCAATTTCTCACTTTATTATTCCAATGTCCGCCTAAGTTGTTTTTGATCGAATTGGTAAGATTACGCTTTTGTTAGTCGTTAGGAAAACAATTTTGTTTGTCCATGCAATTGGTAAGATTGGTAATAATTTGACGCTGAAGTTCGATTGTTCTTCGCTAGCAGCCCTTCGAGGAGAATGTCACATGCAAGCTCAACGCCTAGTTCCGTCGGCGCGCCGATGTCGCAGTACAAATGGTTATCAGCAGGCCGCCTCACCGCAACTCTGAAGTGTAATTGAGCTCATTGCGAAGACATCGTCCAACTTCGGAAAGCGGTTCTTCAAGTGCCCGCGAAATCAGCCGGAGTCGAAGAAGTGCATTTTTTTCATGTGGCAAGAGCAGTACGAAGAATTGGTAGGTGAATGGCGTGAAGGAGGTTCAAGCGCATATCTGTCATCTGTGAAGGAGGTGCTCTATGGTGTGAAGGCTGACATTGTTGCGGAATTGAAATATAAGTTAGCGCAATTGTTGTTGCTTGTCAGTCTGAATGTATGCCTTGTAGTTCTAGTACTAGTTGTCATGCTTGTGAAGTAGGAGATGTGTATGTATTTATCCAGCTTTGAATGAATGTCCACTTTGGAAGAAATGTATGTATTTATCCAGCTTTGAATGAATGTCCAGCTTTGTCTCATCGTTGTCGCTATTCAAAGGTCGTGTTTGAATGAATACTAATCTTGTTGTGAACTACTTAATGATATGATGCATGGAACCAGTATCACTGATATGGTTGTCAACTACTTACTGATCAGCAAGTGCATATATTTGCCGGTACATGTCAACTTTTTCCATCGCTTTGTGATTCTTCATTCTTCACTTAAGTATACAAACAACCACCGCATACGCTTTCATTCTTGCACTTGTTTCATTTGAAACTGATAGTTTCATGTGATTCTGTATGTCACCTGCTACCAATTTCTGTGTTGGAGAAGCAACTGGAGAGCAAGGAAAACATGAGGCTTGTACCGAGGTGATCCCCGTGTATTTGAACGATGCAACTGGGTGCTTATCTGTTACATGTTTTGCCGCTTGCGACGCTTATGTTGCCTCAATGAGAGATCATCTTGTTATCGCAAAGATGTACAAATGCCGATCAAGATGTACAAACCGGTCAAATTCACCCATATATTTCAATCAACTAGAACAGAAGTGATAACCATTATTTATGTAGCATAGACAAGTGAATATGAAACAATACCAGAGGATGCTTATCAAGAGCCAGCAAGTAACTTTCTTGTCACAGCAAAGAGCTAAAACGGCACATACGAAACAATATCAAATGAGTAGACATCAAATTGAAACACAGCAGTTCCTTTACAGGACTGAGGCACATATCACACATGAAACACAACAGCCTCCATTACAGATCGAGGCACATATCACATGAAACACAAGAGTTCCATTACAGATCGAGGCACATCCAAAATATTGTCGATGACATCAATCTACTCATATCCAAAATACTTCTACCATGTCAAGACTAAGGCAAAACACAGAGAATCATATCACACGTTCTTCTTCTTTGGAGTTCTCTTCTTCGTCATTGCGCCACCGAGATGGCGGAGACAATAATAATGAGCTCGTGCCTTCTCCAGATGCCATCATCATTGCCAGTCTCCTATCGAAATGTAAAATATTAAACAGAAGTGCATGAGACATGTAAAATATTGAACCTAGCAAATAGACTAACCTTCGTGTCATAGGGCTTGCAGGGCTTGTAGTGCATGAGACTTGTGGCCTCCCTTTCTTGGTCGTCCTCTTCCTTTTCTTTGTACCATTTAGCACACACTTGGCCGAGGTCTGTCTATGGCCCAACTCTCCACACCTCTTACATTTTACCTTCCACCTTCCTTTCCCCTTCTCTAGGCATCCCTTGATCCTATTCTTCCTTTGCCTCCCAGCAGTTCTTTTTGTGAGTGGTGGCAATATCTTGAATCCTAGAGGTACCTTGGGCCATTGGGATTTGTTAGTCATGGGTCAATGACACCGTGATATGCTAGCTTGAAGCATCTCACAAAGAAGTATTCATGAACATATTGGCTAATGTTGTGGTTTCTTCGGGAAGTTATATAGGCCAACGATGAGGGCATGGTTTTCCGACACTTGCCATTCTCTCAAATCGCACTCCTTAGTATCCAGATTCACCACATGCCTCAAGACCTCCAAGTCATCTCCTATCTCACTCACTTCGCTGATCCGCATCCCCATCTCGGACTTTGAAGCGTGTCAATGCCCTGGTCTGTGCATTTAGTTGTCGAATCACAGCAGGAAGTACGCCACCTTCCAATCTCTCACCAATTTTCCTCCTCCTTGCAAACAATTGCATTGTATTCGCCCTGATAGTGTCTGCTAGATCGGCAACGGGGAGGTCTTTTATATCCTTCACCCAATTATTCCATGACTCTGCAAGATTATTTGTGATATAGTCACACTTGATTTGTTCACCATGCTTGCTTCTCATCCAACGTAGTGAGTGATATTTTTGCAACCATGTCTTAACTTCAAGAGATGCCTCATAAATCTTGTCCATATAGTGTCAAACCTCTTTCAAGATATGCTCTAGTCAAGTAGGTACATATTTCCAAACACCGACCTCGAATCTCTTAACAAAGTTATCCATGAGGTGCTCAAGCACTCTCGTGTTCTCGCATGGGTACACATTCTTCATCGCTATCTCTAAACCCTTACATGCATCGGAGCTTATTGCCAAGTGTGGAATGTAGATGCATTTCTTTAGTCAGCTCAAGAAACCAAGTCCAGCTTATCGCTGATTCAAATCGAAACCCAAATGCCACAGAAACATCCAGTTGTGTCCATCTATTCTCAGGCGGGCTAGGTGGCCATTCCACCTACCATTTAGAGATGTCTGTTATGCTCAAGTATGGTCGACACCGCTGATGAAACCATCTATACAAGGCTTGAAACAACAAAAGAATCTATGGAAATAAACTCCTTCTCCATCCGCCTGCACATCGACCTCTACAACACTTCTGTGGCTCCTCTTCTCTACCTCAGCTTTAAATCTCACCAACATGTCAAAACTTTCCTCCCATTTGCCGAATATCTTGTCTATTGCCTTCTGCCTACCCTTCCACACTATCCAGTAGCTTAATTTGACATTATACTTCTGCTCTATATTCTCTAGTAGTTCCTTTGTACCCATGTTAGGATGTTGCTTAAGAAAAGGAGCCGCCTTCTCTGCAACCCAATTGTACGAGGCCATGCTTGACTTAATTCTGCCCGTTGACGCACACAAGTGATGAAATTTATTTTTAGTTACCTGCATAATCAACATACACATTTATCAGTACGCTCTAATAGCAAAGGAATTGTATTAAGAAAATTATGCATCACACACCCTCACAGATTTCCCGTCTCGAGTGAGCCTTGCAACTAAAGCCCATGGACATCCCCGAGCTTTGCAAAAGCCCCTATAGCGAATCAGCTGATGACTTTTTCAGAGTCAGCCAATTGGCTCATAATTGCATGTCTGCCTTAGTGCCATTCTCAACTCTTCCATGGTAGGATATAAGTCGCCAACCGCCATAGGTGGGTTCTCTTGATCATATTTCACACTTCCTCACTAGAATTGCATCACCACATCTTCGTTAGATTCAAAACCATCACCGTCGAATTCTCCATATCACTTCCACTTCCATCATGGCCATCAAGACCACCCCATCATCCCCATCGTTATGGCAATCAAGACCAAACCCATCATTCCCAATCGTTAGGGCAATCAAGACCACCCCATCATTCCCATCGTTATGGCAATCAAGACCACTCCCATTATTCCTCTCGCTATTTGCCTCATCCTCAAACCCAACATTTCAATACTTGGTCCTCACTAATCAATGGTCCCCATGCCCAAACACATCATCCGCATTTCTTCGAGTTGTAACTTATCCCAATCAAACCTCTATCCTCTTCAACTCGACTACCAAAGCAACAAGCTTTGTAACATCACGCCATGTGAGTTACTAAAGCAACTACTATTAGCCCGAATGGTGTTAGCATCGCTGCCGAGGTCGAACCCGAGCCCTACCAAAATGGCAGAGAGCGCTCAAACATACCAAAACAAATCTACTATAGCGTTTTGTGGTTTTCTTGTTACTCATTTCAACTACCAAATCAAAACTAACACGGATCAAATACTAACAGAGTTTATCTTATACGCTATAATGTAGTTTATCCGCTAAACCGAAAAACCGGTTACTTAAAAGTCTCGGCCAATACATCACTTGTCGCTTTCGTAACTAACATGCGCAACTTCAATCTTTTCATTATCAAACTCTCTAATAAATTGGTACCACATGGTATGGATCATGAAAATGATTAAACAGGAAAAACAAGAACTGGAGTTATTCTTCCAATGTTGTTCACACTTACAAGCAGAGTGGGCGAGAGGTGAGAGGCCGAACCACCATCTCCACGCCGAGCCGCCGAACCTCGCGGTGCCTTCGACCGCGGTGGATTCTGCAATGGCCCGGACGGAGCATCGGCTGAGCACCGGCAGAGGATCAAGGAGCACCCATGGAGGACCGCCAAGGCGCCCAACCCTAGCGCCACCAATGTCGCACGACGAGGATCCCCCTCACTCTTCGCCTCACTCTTCACGGGCCCCAACCCTAGCGCCGCACCAATTTCACGCAAAACGGCTGTCTTCACGGCCGTTACACTCCAGCGGCGCGCACTGTGGCAAGGGCAAAATACAGGGGCAAAACGGTAAAAGCACCTCCTAAACAGTGCAAAAATAGTTTCGAAAATCTTGAAATGCTGGGAAAATACCGAGGGTGTCGGTGAGGCAAAAAATTCGTCGATTCGTGTCAATTTCATGAACCGCGCGAATTTGGGTGTCAATCTGTGAATTGCCGTCGAATTGGGTGTCACCCAGACAAATTTCCCAGGATTTGTGTAGGCCAAAATTAAATGCCCTATCCCTAAGAGGAGTAGGAGCAGAGCCTAGCAGAGGCTAAACCAGAGGCATGAGCAATTCCTTGGTTAAAATTTCAAAAAAACTTCTTGGACCGAGTCAAGAAGAACATGAGACCTTCTCTTGGGAGGGAAGATGAACGGAAGGTGAAAAGAAGAATCATCTCCAATAAGCAGGCACATAGAACCAATCTTGATGGAACGATCCTCAGAGCGTTGCACAACAAGGTTGGTCACAAAAGATACTTTCTTAGCTTGAAGATGAGAACCCTGGGATGATCTTTTGTGTTTCTTTGAAGAGATAAGAGTCCACTCATTTTCATGCTCATGACACCAAAGGCTGTATTCTCTTCCCCAGTTGGCACCTCCATCTCTCCAAAGGTGAAAATGAATTGAGAAAAAAAAATTGTTGCAACATTTTTGCAGAGAATAGACGGCCAGACCAACTTGTTTAGAGGCAACAGAGAAATGAAAACCATAATTGTAAGCCCTGTGCACATGAAAACCAAGAGCATCTCCACCCAAGGAGCAGCTAAGAGCAAAGAGCCACAGGCCCTCTGGTTTAGCCTCTGCTAGACGTGTTGTAGTCCACCGAGGAACCATACCGATGAAACTTGCATCCACCAGAGAAGTCCCATTCAACTATGAGGAGATCCATTGACGAAGGACTAGGGCTGTTTGGTTTGCTTTCAATTGTTGCCAATATTTGCCTTACTAAATTTTAGTAGTGTCGACCAAATTTGACAAGCATTTGGTTTGCAACCAAATTTTGGCTAGATTCTCTTCTCCATTGGTACCCTAGTTCATTTTCTTGCCAATTGTTGGCCAAATGTTGGCAACCAATTTGGTGACCAAATTTTTAGCTTGCCAATTTTTGGTAAGGTTTGATTTGGCAAATTTGATCTCAAACCAACAGCCCCTAAAGATCTTCGCGGGCATAAATCCAAAGTCAGTAGCAAGATTGCCTGCTGAATCGCCAGAGCCATTGAAGATGTATTGGGTTGGCTTTGGCGGGATCTAATCTGAGTATTTTTTTACTAAATAACACTCAAATTTTAAGCTTTCAGGTATAGATGCATCGGATGAAATCAATTTGTCTCCTCTCCTATTTGAGTACTGTTTTATCAAGTAGTACTTTTTTTTAGGTATTAGATGATGAATATTATTTTTTTACATCAATTATATACTAGTTTTACATAAATTAAATTATGTAAAAATGATGTAACAATTTGTAAAAAAAGAACATTATTATTTTCTATGTGGCCTTTTTAATCAATTATATACTATTTTTACACAAATTAAATTATGTAAAAAATAATGTGACAATTTATACAAAAAAGGAGAAACAAAACAAACCATAAGGAACACAAAAAAAAGTGTGTCACAAAGCCAAATATTGACAAAGTTGAAATGATAGAGCATTACGTAATACGTGGATCACAAAATAATATCTAATAGACAAAAAAATAAGTGCTTACAAACAAAAAAAATACTAATATTTAATAGACAAAAAAATAAGCGCTCACAAACAAAAAAAACATTAAAGTGTTATTTAGCAATTTTTTTAAAAAAAGAAAAACACTGCTAACTTTAAGTATAACGAGTCATGGTCAAGCGCTGCTTCTGTTCTTCCAACCTTCTTACTAGTTTTCCCCGTACATCTCAAGCATGAACAGGCTAATAGTATCATCTCCATTACTCGATCTGGCGATTAGGATTAGCCATCACACCATAAGAAGCAAACTTAAACAATTGTCAAATTGCTTTATCCATATCTGTTAGGGTTAAAAGCATGACAAAATAACTGAAGATAAGATTTATCGTGGAAAAACCTTGTAAGAAAAAATCATAGGAAACAATCCACTGTAATGCTTCAAATGTTTATATGCAAAGGGGTTTGTTTATATAGCCAAAAGAGTTCTAGTTATAGAAGGTTTGGACTAACAACCTATTTGAGTAAAAAAGATATGGTAAATTTAGATATTTGAGTTATCTCTAACAAATCTCCCCTTAACTCAAAATCTATAACGAAATTGTTTAGGGAATAAAGCACTATGAATGCAAGTGCGTTAAAAGTCCAAAGAACTACTAAGCAAGAAATACTAGAACAGTCAATTCAAATACTTGTAGTGCAAAAAAACCATAAAGAGTATGAACTCTGAAACAAACGCTCAATCATCAAACGACATAAGCCAAGATATCACCTGTAGTGTTGGATAGATAGTGAAGAACACATAACATGGATTTTAATATGCTCCACTTGAACATAAAATTCGCAAATTGCCTCATGAAAATTCATAATATAGTTGAAACTATTCAAAAATGTCAATATGAAGAAAAAATTTCGCACCATCAATACAGTATAAATCACAGCAAACCCCTAATATCGAGCAAAGACAATAAAACAACATTGTAGTATTCACATAAAAACAAACTCTTTCTGGCACTTCAAACATTTATCTTACATTGACATTGAAGAAAAACCTTTGGTGTCTATCTACTGTTGTATGTGACTTCTAGTACTAGATAAGCCTCCTTTTGTTTACGACGGAACTGAGATGGTCTTTGACTCTGTAGGATGCACTGAACTGAAGCAGAACTGAATTTGTTTTATGCTACCTCCGTACAAATGCCGGTTCTTGAACTGCTGCGCGTTTGTTTCTTAGGCAGCCCTCACCTAGACCTATCATGCATGGAGTTCCATTGCTACTGCGCAAAAAAAGATGTTTCTAGTTTTTCTGATTATCGACATGCGTGATCTGTTTGCTGTAGATTTTCTGCTTCCGATGCAGACATTTTAAATGTAAAGGCAATGTGCCATGGTTGCTTTTTTATTGAACTCCTCAAATTTTCAGAACGTTACGAAACCATGATCTCAAGCCTGCCCAGTTGCTGCCTTGCTGCCATTACTTCCAAATTCGTCATCATTTGCAGTTTTGCTTGCTGTCTTTCGGTGAGGCAATTTCTCTGGAGAATATGGTGAGACCGCCCGCCTTGTGAAGCAGCAGAGCATCATTTAATCACTTGGACATAAAGAATGGCATAAAGAATGGCTCGCGGTGTTTAGATGTAGTTGATGGTTCCAAATGGGATTATGACACTGTTATGTTCCAATAACTGATGGAAAAGATCTCAATTATCGGCAGCATGTGCTTTAGGTCAAAGCTAATTGCCTGGGGCTGGCATGTTCATGTGCAAATTTTGAACTTAAACGTGTGTGAGGTAACATGACCGTTTACAAAATCAAACAACCCACTGGCAGTAGGCCAGGGTGAAACCTACAGCTGATAAAGATCTGATATGATGTAAACAAGGGTTTGCCATACATCAATAAGTAATTCAGCTCTCAATGGAATTATGAACAAAAAGTGACTCTTGACTGAGATTCTACATATTCCAGCCCTTTTTATTGCCCTGTGTATTCATCACATGATCCAAAAATATATAAACAAGACCGTCGACAACATGAACATGGTAAAAACATCACTGAAATAAGAAGAATGAATAAAAGATCATTAACAACGTGAACATGACCAAAACTGTCTTTAACTGATCGATTTTATGTACAATTGGTCTCATATACACGTTGGAAATTTGTGTAGATGATCGACGAATCCTTTAAAATCCGGATGCCAATCACAAAGTGCCAGAGCGAAGGGGCTTGGAAGATCTATGAGCTAAGAATGTTCAGGAGAGAAACCCTGCTCTGGATCAATTTCCTGATCAGAATCTCAGCGCCATTCTCAGGATATACCATGTTGCGCTCTAGTGCTTGCAACTGCTCCTCCTCACATACAACCTTTCTTTTCTGGAACCTCTTGGAGATAACAGACCATTTGCTTGCATTGTGGATCGCAATTTGCTTCGGCAAGAGATGCCATGTGGATTCAAGTAGAGAGATAGTGCTTCTGCCAGTAGCCTCACCAGATTGCAATCTTCAGCAGTAGCTTTGCTGCTCGTCTTTCTTGATAGGCTTCTGAGCCTTCCTCGCCAGACGGACGAAAGAGTTAATCTTGAGCTGAACAGCCACATCATCTCCTCTCTTGAGGACGAGTTGCAGCTCCTGGATCGTCATCTTCAACCCTGCTAAGTTCTCTTGCGTGGTATTGCAGAGATCAATCAGCACAAGGGACCTGTGAAGTTCTTCCTCCACCATTTTCTTTTGCTGGGGCAAGGAGAGGCCAACTTGGTTGCTGGGCAAGACCATGATCTCCTCTATGTAATTGTATATGTTTCCAAGCCTCCTCAAACCATCGCACGTCGTGTCAATGGTCGCGGAGGAAGAGACGCATGCTTTTAGGCCCTACAGCTCTTCCTCCACATTGGATTCAGTGGAGTGAGGCCTAGAAGGCAGACTTGTAGATCTTTGACGGTAAGCCATGTCACGTAGTGGAGGATGTGATGATATATTTCTGTTTGGAAGAGATTTTTGTTGGTGCTTAATAGGGGTGCAACTGGAATGGATATTTTCCGACCGACCGAATCAATTCGGATAGCGATTTGAATAGTTTTTCGGATATTCAAAGAATTTTCCGGATATGGATACGGATATGGATAGTTATCTCGATAAGGATACGGATACGGATAGTAATTATCCGACGGATACAGAATATCCGAAGTTTATAATCGGATAATATCCGGATATAAAATATGGATATTATCCAAAACTTTAAAGACTTCTCCAAGATCGTGAGTCTCAGAATCTCCAATCAAAGAGCACTCGAGGCACTAATACCGGTACCAATACCAAAGGCTAACCGCCAAGTACCACGTACTAACTACCATTCTACCAAGTGCCACATTACCATCGCCAAAGTGCCAACGCCAAGTGCACCACAACGCCATAGGGTGCCAAACCAAAAATTTATCACAGGCTTCAGACTTCCCGCTTGTCCATTGGCGTCAAGCCAAAATCAAGGCAATGCGACATCGCCACGCAGCAGACCCAAAACCAAAAACATAAAATCCCCAATCCATCATTCATGCTCTCTTTCTATCTCTATTCTCTACTAGTCTCGATAGTCTCTCTCTCTAAAACCCCAATCCAAACAAAACCTAGCCGAGCCGAGTGGCTTGAGTTGAGGAGGCATCGGCGGTCCGGCTGTCCGCGGCCGGCCATAGTCCGCAGCCTCAGAGGTCAGAGCCACCGGGCGGTCCGGCGCACTACAGCCCGAGAGGGCTGTAGCCCGCAGCCACCTACGGTCCGATCAAGACCGCATGCCACTCGTCCGCTCGACTCGATGGTATTATATGATTCTATCATGTTTACCTTACTAGTTTATGACTTCTAATTTGCTAGTGCCATTGTTTTTGACAATTCTATTATGACTCTACATTTAGCTTTTATATAATCTCTAGTGCGTTCATTATTAATTCTTAATTATGTACAATGCAACTATAGTAAATTCTTGTACTATTTTCTTCACATTTTGTCAATAATTATTCATAACTCATAAGTAATCTACCATTCAAGATGTTACATGTGCAATAAATGATCTATATTTTCGTATTATCCGCTAAAAATATTCGTGACCGTATTGAATCCGGTCTCGTATTCGCTTCAGATTCGTAAGTGATAGTATTCGGTATTATTCGTGATTCGTATTTACATCCGACACCATTCAGATCGACTTCAGATTCGATAAAAAATATAGATACGAATACGGATGAACAATATCCGACCGTATCCGATCCGATTACATCCCTAGTGCTCAACCATTGTGGTGCACTATTTATAGTCAAGGACCAGATGCAATCACATTGACAGGTCATATCAGCTACTATCCTCCATTTGCTGTCAATAATGGAGCAAGTTTTCTGCTGTGGCGTAATCATGTCTCTAAATTTGCTGTCAATAATGGAACAAGTTTTCTGCCGAGGCCTAATCATCTGTTTCCAAGACAAACTGTTTCCAATGTAATTGAGCTTGAGAGCATGTGGTGCCTTAGGGCCTGTTTGGTTGCCGCCTTGCACGAGCCTAGCCGAGAAGCATGCACCGCCCCACTGCTCCCGAGAACGGTCATAGAGCTCGCTTCCTACGAGCTTAGCTGTGAGTGCTTTGTGCATCATGCTAGCCTTAGCTCCGCATCGCGCGTAAGCAACCAAACAACCATCTTGTATGCGTGGGTGTAAGCTCACGCGATACAACGAGCAACCAAACGCTGGTTCCCTGACTCCCGCAAGTCTAGCCGCATGAAATCAGGCAACCAAACAGGCCCTTAACTATTTGCGGCGAAGCATCTGTACGAGTGCTTAACTTAAAATCCAGATTGGCAAACCACAAGAAAAAGAAATAAAGTGCACGTTATGCAAATGAGCTGTTCCTCGAATGACCAGCTGACTTCACCTTCCAACAATCTGTCAATTTGGTTCTCAACTTCTGATAGTTGCACCTGCACGGCTGCACCTGAATACTCATGCAACATTGTTGGCATGTCTCCTCTATTTGCAAGCTGATCCACCACACATGCACTAGAATACTCAACAAATGCTTCAGTTTCTTTTATGCCGTCACTCATTTGGTGGCTAAACTAATAGTCGCAAATCAAACTAGAACATAATTAACTTATAAAAATTAATTGATAAAGGCAATACATTTAAAAAAGGTCATGAATTCATCAGATCTTAACTTGGGCATAGGATATAGGATATTATGAATCTAGATGCAATGAAAGCAACTTCAGCAATAATGGACAGCATAAATAACCAGTCTATTACTTAATATCACAGCATGCCATTTTCACCTGACAATTGGAGATAACGGTGAAACTGTTGTAAGAATCATGATGACTAGCAAGTACAGAATACACACAACCTCACAAATATTCTTGCTAATTGGAGAGAAATAACTGATTTAACCTACGTAAGTAAAATGTGCCTTTTGTTCCGAAGCTTCCACATGCATGTGGCATATCTTTTCTTGCTCCAATTAACGAACCATTGTGTCAGACATGAACTTCGGCATTATCAAGTTTATGACGTCACAGAATGAACAGGCCCAAACAACTTAATGTTCTTATTTAGTTCACATGTATGGACAAGTTCTTAATTAATATAAGACAATAAATATTGCTGGTTAGCATTATGAACGTGTCATGTTTCAATTATTTCAAGCAAAATAGACTGCATGGGTGTTCAAGTCAGTTTCGACTATAGCTGAGGGAACAAGTATACCAAGGAAAACAATACTGAACAGAAATTACAAATTTTAGTGAAAGGAACCGTTGACTTAACCTCCAGAAATGTGTTCAATGCGTATATGGTCCAGGTAACGTAAAGGTATGAACACAACACCTAATGGAGTACTTGGCATGTTTATGTAGTTTTGGAGAAATTGTGTGCAGCCAATTGATCCCACACCCTTTATTTATAGCAAGAATTACAAGCGTAATGTAAATAAGCATATTACAACCGTAATGCAATTGAACTCTATCTCTAACTTCTTAATTTATGTCTAATTTAACTGAACTTTATCCCAAATTCTATCCCAGCATTCCCTCAAGATGGGCTAACAATATCCATCCTACCCACCTTGTTACAGATTTAGCAACCTCGCTAGGACATAACCCTTTAGTGAAGCAATCTACTTGATCAACATACTATAGTACATTACGCCTAATTCTAGTCCTAATTCTCTTTCCATTTCTCTTCTCCTGGAACAAACAAGAGTTCTCATCAAATAAGACAGTGCATTTGAATTTGGTCGATGATGGAACTAACTAAAAGAAGAACCGAAAAGGACATGACATGCAAGACCAAGGATAAAGCAATAGATGGTGTATACTCTACAGATCATATTTCTTGAATAAGCTAAGATATCCCATCAGCTATATGAACGATTTCAAAATGTGTATATGGAATATAGGATGTAAATACCCTAAGAGAACCTGCGACATACTTAGATGCCCCTAAATCTTTTATCCTATTAATATGAGGATGCTTATGCGTGGATGCAAGTGCTTGTGTTTGAGTACCTTCGCCATATTGGCATAGTTGACAATGTTACTAAATGAGATGGTAGGCACTGTCAGAGAATCTTGAGAAGATTCTAATGTTTTGCCCTTCTACCATTGCTTCCACTACATAGCCTCGCTCACCGTCATAGTAATAGACATGATTTCTTCTCGCCATAGTCATATTAGCTCTATGGCCACCCCTACCCCTATCTCAACCTTCACAATCTCCATCTCGACCTCCATAACCCCGATATCCTCCTTTGACTCCACGATCATCACGACTGCCACTGTCTCCACCTTGGCCTCCACCATACCGTGGGAGAGGACAGGCACGATTTAGGTGTCCTCTACCCCATAGTTGTAGCACTCCCTATCATGAAGTATAGCATAGAGATCTCACCGGGTTGTTGCCCCATCACACATAATCGATCCTCCTCTTGCATTATAGTTGAAATCGCCTCCTTCGTAGTAGGTAGTTTTACCAAGTGAAATATAGCATTTCTCCTACTCTCAAATTCTAGGTTCAGCCCCTTCGAGAGTGTGTGACTCTACTGCATTTCAGCCACAATCCACCAACTTCAACATCACCAACACTTGTCGATTGCAAGGATCATAGTGATCCAAATCTATCCATAACTAGTACAACTCACTATCATATTTCTCGATGGTCTTCTTCCTGCTTGGGATCTCTACCTTGCCTTATACCTCCACTATCACTGTCACATTGCCTGTCCCAGAGTAAATGTTGCTCAACTCTTCCACATCTCCACTATATTATGTATTATTTTTCACCATCCGAGCAATGGATGGAAACATTGAAGTCAGCAACTGAAGGAGCAGAAAAGACGATCAGAGGGGGTGAATGATTAAACAATAATTTTCTCCTAAAGAAACTGACGAGGACTAGGAAAATCTGACAAGTCAACACATGGTCAAATGGGCCCCACCGAGACGTTACGACGGAAGGCCTCGACCAAGACCTAGGCAACGCCAACACCCGCACGACCTCAAGCTCGGACGGTCCCCGCTCGACCTCGACATTGGCTCGAAGGAGTGCGCTTACCCAGCGGTTACCAAGACCTGGGTGATGGAATCAAGGCAGACGTGTGCATTTCGGGCGCATTCGGCCACCTTCACGCGCACGGTTAACTACACCGAATCTCTCCCGCCATAAAGCTGGCGCCGAGGAGGATATAAGGCCTCAAAGAAAGCGGTGTACAAGCAGAGGCACACTAGCCATAGACCAGATACACAAAGCAGAACACTCAAGCTCGAGCCAGAACCATCTCTTTGTACGCACAATTAGTGAATTCCTCGCCTCCGGAGAAGATCGACGAGAGCTATTACCCTCGTGGGGCTCGAACCAAGATATTGTTGTTCCTCGCCACGCGCCAAGACCGACTCCACGCGTCTACACCATTGTTGATCAAGCGCTTCTTGGGTCCCTCATTCACACTAATCCCCCTTCACTTTCGCGTTAGGCGATCCCGATCGCCGACAATGGCGCCCACCGTGGGCTCGAGAGCTTGCTCAACCGTAAGAAGTCCCGGATTTTCAAGGTATGGCCTCCTCTCGCAGAAGCGTATTCGTGAGCTCGGTTCGAATCGCCCCGAGCATGGAAGTTCCATGTCTCTATTCTCCCCTTCTCCGCCACTACGAACCGATGAGTCCTCATGGCCGCTAGCCATGACGCGGACATTGGGGAGGGGAGCGCATCAAGACCCTCGAAGACGCTGCCGATGCCCTGAGTTGCCATCAACCAGTCATAACCGCCCATGAGAGGAGCTCGAGAAGATTGGAACATCCTCGTGGCGCCCAGTTCCCTCATCAGTGAGCGCCTCCAGCTGATCGACGAAGTCATGATCGATCCAAGACGCTCGACGTCGGGTTTTTGCCGAAGCTCGCAGACGAAGCTCGACAAGGCGGTTAACGGTTGCAGCATCACAGCACCAGGACCTCCCTACTAGGTCCCGGTCGTTGAGGAGCGACGGCAGCTCCTCGCGCAGGCGCCAACACCCCCGCCGGTCTCCCGCACCCCGGCGATCTCAAGATCTGTCCCGTACACCACCTCGCCGCCGCTTCCCCGGGTGACTCGGGACTCGACGGGTACGGCGACGATCAGAGTCTGAGGACTTCGCTCAGCAAGACGTCAGCCTTTCACCTGACGTCCCACCGAGGCGCCGATGGGTCCATGAACGCCTACAGTACCTCCCGGGTGATGCTCGGGCCCACCACCGAGGTCGTCGAGGTCGCAGGGTGAGACACCAAAGCGATTGGGAATCCAACTCCAGCGGCAGCGAGAACCTTCCCAGGCACGCCCCTGTCTCGGCTTACGGCTGCGCGGCGTACTCCGACGACCTTCGACGGGTGCGGTGGCCGGCTCGCTTCAAGCCCGCGTTGATCGAGCGATTCGACGAGACGAAGAACCCTGACGAATTCCTCTCGATCTACACCACTGCCATCCTAGCCGTGGGAGGCGATTTAGCACGTGATGGCCAACTACCTCCCTACCGTTTTGGACGGTCTTTGCCCACACCGCTCTTCAACCGAAACCAGGTACTTTTCGCTCATGGCGTCAAATCCAGAGTGCCCTCCGTTCGAATTTCCAGAGCTGCTATGAGTGGCCCGGCAAGGAGAAGGACCTGGATCGAGTGATCCATGGAAGGAATGAACCCCTCCGCGACTTCAGGCGGCGGTTCATCGCACTAGAATCGATCCCTAGTGTCCGATGAGGCCGTGATCAAGGCCTTCAAGTTCGGCGTCGAAACGGTACCTCACCAAGACCGAGATCACAAATGGTTAACTGTCGGCAAGCTCTTTTCGCATGGCAGAGCGACACGCGGACGACGCTGTCCGCGGATGCCCGACACGACCAGGGAAGCTTACGCTAACTCGGTGAGGCAGCCCTCAGCGCCAAGGGTACCGACTAAGGCTCGGCCGCCAAGAAGCGGAAGAGGGACCGCAAGCGTGAAGGTGGTTGACCTCGGTGACCATTTTGGCGATGGTCACCGCGAGGTCATGGAGGTGCGGACTCGGCTCAGAGAGGCCCCGCCCAAGAAAACCGATCACGACCTCAAAGAAAGCGCAGCCGACCTCAAGAGACGCCGCCGGCCCGGGACGCCAGGCAGCGGCGGCCGCCAGGTTCTCGAGGGCGGCCTCGCTCGACGAAGGTAAATTTTGCTCTTTACGTAACCCCTGTGCCACGACTCCACGAGGTCGCAGGCCTAGCAGCAAGCTCGAGGCCTTCACGACGGGCGTGGGAGAGATGCCTACGCCCCGAAGAAGGAGACCACCGAAAGGGTAACATCGAGAAGACTAGGCCGACCTCGACCTGGACTTTCAGTAGGGCGACCGCCAGATTGACGTCATCTTCAGTGGCTCGTCAGCATATCAGTACCGACGCGAGATCAAGGATGTCGCGCGGTCTACTGTGCCACCACGGAAGCCCTTGAACCACCGCAAGTGGGCCGGGCACGATCACCTTCACGCTGGAGGATGCCCCCCAAGGTATGTCCAAGGACCTCAAGACTGCCTTGGTCATGACCCCGACCATCATCAACACCGTGGTCGGGCGGGTCATGGTCGACGGCGGCAGCTTCTCAATTTGTTCGCCGTTAGCGGCCGACCGGATGCAAATCTCGGCCGAAGGTTAAGAACATCGCGATTCCTTCTTCGATCGCTGCTCGAGTTCGACCACACCTCCGGCGGTGGTTCTCGTCACCTTCGGCGTCTCGACAACTTCAGACCGAAATGGTCACCTTCGAGGTGGTTGAGGGTGACCTCCCTACAATGCCATCCTCGCGCGCTGCTTTGGTTAAGTTCATGGCGGCTAACCACTACGGCCATCACGATGAAGCTCCCGGACCAAGCGGCGCCATTATCAGGCGCTGGCGACCTCAAGGCGGCGACGGTTGCGAGACTCAAGCCTCGCCCTCGCCGCATATGCTACCTCAAGAATGCCCCACTAAGAATCGCGAAGGTCGCCGCCAGAAGGCCATCCAGCGCTGGGCTACGAAGGTCGTGTTGCCGAGGAGGAGATCCTCTAAGTGTGTCCACATCTACCGAGCCGAGTTCCAAATAGGAACTCAAGCTCGTCACCTTCCTCCGCGCCAACAAAGACGTATTTGCTTGGGAACCGGCAGACATGCCGGGCGTCCCGAGGGAGGTGGTCGAGCACAGGTTGCAGGTGCGGCCCGACTGCCGGCCCGTACGCCAGAAGCTGCGGCGCTTCTCTCCTGAGAAGGTCGCAATAATCAAGGAGAATCTTGACAAGCTGCTCAAGGCCGGTTTCATTCGTGAGGTTGATTACTCCGAATGGTTGGCCAACCCCGTCATTGTGCAGAAGAAGGGCGGGAAGTGGAGGATGTGCGTGGATCACACAGTTTGAACTCGGCATGCCCGAAGGACAATTTCCCTCTCCCACGCATCGACCAGATCGTCGACTCCACAGCAAATGCCAAGCTGTTGAGCTTCCTAGACGCTTATTCTGGGTATCACCAGATCAAGCTGGTGGTCGACGACGAAAGCAAGACGTCGTTCATCACGCCGCTTGGGACTCCATCGCTACACGACTATGTCGTTTGGTCTCTAGCGCCGGCGCGACCTTCCAAATACCGATGACCAAGACGCTCGAGCCTCGATCGGTCAGAACCTCGAGGTCTACGTGGATCGACATCATCGCCAAGAGCTCCGCCAAGCCGACCACGCTCGAGATCTTGAGGAGACCTTCGCAACCTCGAATAAGCACAAGATCAAGCTCAATCCGGAGAGGCGTGTTCGCGCGCCTCGAGGAAGGTGTTAGGCTACATGATCAGGGGCTCGAGTGTCGGCCCGAACCCAGAGAAGATCGAGGCGATAGAGAAGATGGCCCCCGAGTTCTCAGTAAAGTGTGCATTGCCTCACCGGTCGCATGGCTGCCTCAACCGGTTCATCTCGAGGCTCGACGAGCGGGCTGCCTTCTTCAAGGCCTTGCGCAAGCACGGGGCTTCAGTGGACGCCGAGGCTCAGCCGGTCCTTCGATGAGTTGAAGGTATACTTATCCACCCCACCTTGCTCACGACCCGCGGCCAGAGAGAGGTTGTTGCTCTACCTCGCCACCGCCAAAGCCGCTGGCCATTGCCTTGGTGGCCGAGCGGAACGCCAGAAGAAGACCGATCTACTACGTCGCCGAGGTGCTCCATGGACCGAAAGAGCGCCACCCTCAGTCCAGAGCCTCAGACGCCTCCTCATGGCTTCGCGCAAGTTTCGGCACTATTTCTAGGCTCACTCCGTGGTCGTCCCGAGCAACTTCCCGCTCGGAGAGATCTTGAGGAATCCAGAGGCTGGAGGACGCATCACCAAGTGGGCCATGGAGCTGGCTGTTTTTGACCTTCAGTTCGTGGCGCGCACGGCCATTAAGTCACAAGTGTTGGCTGACTTCGTGGTCGAACAGACCTCGCAGCCGGCTCCTGAGCTCGAGGTCGATGAGGAGAAGCCCTGGGTCATGTACTTCGACGGCTCACGGTCCTTCAAACGCTCGGAGGCTGGAATTCTCATTCTTACCTTGAGGCGACAGTCGAGGTATCGTTGTTCATTTCGCTTCCTCGCAACAAACAATGCCGCAGTAGCACGAGGCTTTGGCGGCTCCGAGCTTGCAAGGCCTTGGGAGTTCGCCGCTGATCGCTGGCGGCGACTCGCAGCTCGCCATCAACCGTAAACAAAGGCTACCAAGGCTCAAGACTCTATGGCTGGCACTGCCGAGGCGCCAAGAAGATGGAGAAGTGGTTCCAGAACTCGAGATCACACATGTGGCTCGGCGACAACTCCGACGCAGATTTTCTCTCCAAGCTCGGGTCGCTCGACGACGAAGTCCTTACCGACATGATCCTCGAAACCCCGCATCTCCCTCCATCTCCGACCAAGGGCCTCGATCGCTTTCATCGAAGGTACTCCTCATGGTCCAAGCCGATCCATCGCTTCTCGCGACGGTGAGCTCCATGCCGAGCCAATGGAAAGAGGTAGGATCAAGCTGCCAGCGTGAGCTCAGATAAGCTCATTGACGCAAGCTTTATCGCGGAATGTCTCTGAAATCGACAAACCGGATTACCGTGGAGGAGGGTAAGTATCCGCTACCCACATTCATTCAGTCTCTCTGGGGCACATTCTTTTTTCAGACTATGGTCGAAAGCTCGCATAGGGTACTATTATTACCACTCCAGACGCAGCAACATTGTCCGCACTGTTTAACTCGCCAGCTTCCATGCTCTAAGTCGCATCAACCCGCTTATGCGCTCTGCACCATCCCCACTCGCGGGCCTTTCTCGATCTGGGGCCGGATATCCTCGGCCCTTCCCACAAAGCATCGGGAAGAAGTTTCGTCAGTGGCCATCGATACCTTCACCAAATGGATCGGGTTTAACCTCGTCTCGACCATCACGGCTCACACGGCGCTTAAATTTTTCGCTTTTTCGTGGTCACAGTATGGGGTTCCATGCGTAATCATTATCGATAATGGAACTCAATTTACCGCGAGTCGTTCCAGAGTATCGTGAAGACATCGGCACCAAGGTATGCTATGCCTCGATGGCTCACCCAGAGAGTAATGGAGCGGAACGCGCCAATGGACAAATCGCTCAAGGCGCCAAAAGCGAGTATCGATGAGCTCGAACGACACGGCTGCACTGGGTGGACGAACTTCCCACCGCCTTATGGTCTATTCGCATCACAATACCGAGTAATGTGGTCCACACCTTCCGGCCGTGTTCGATACCAAAGCCGCTCGCTTCCCCGAGGTTACTGTTGGCTCGCCAGGTCGTACTTGGTCGACCAGACGATTTCGAGCAAGAGCGGTCTTCGACCTTACCTTTGCGGAAGAACTAAGATGCCGCGGCATCGCTACGATCGACGCAATACCGCAAGCTCTTCAGAGACATGCGCCCAGACGGCATTTACCTAGGAGCTCTTTGTTGGGGACTTAGCCTCGAGACGGATTCGCATAACCGCCCAACACCAAGTTATCCCCACTCGTGGGAGGGCCCTATAAAGTTGTTTCGACAGATCACACGGGGCTTACTCGGCTAGCGATGCCCGATGGCAGAGAGCTCTCTAGCTCGTGGAATATTGACCAGCTTCGCAAATTCTATGTGTAACCTTTTTATCTCAAATTTCAATAAACCTCTTGTTCGATTGTCATTATTTGTCTTTGCGCACCTTGATTTTTTATATGTTTTGTGTTGGCTTGAGCTCAACTCTCTCTGAGCCCGACCTGCGGGTGAGCGCGCTTGTTCTTTGCCCAGGTGTCGCGGGCTTATCCTTCACCCCAAAGGGTCGAGATACGTGAAAGTTAACCTCTTCGTGATCTATACTCCTCTGCGCTGTGGTTCGATGGCTCGCGGACCGGTGTCCAACGAAAGCAAAGGCGCAAATCGTTGTCATGACTCGAGCCTTACTATAGATCCTAAGTTTTTCCTCGTGCGACCATGTTATGCTCCCCATGGGCCTTTTTCGATCTTGCAAGTCTTGGTCTTTGCAGAGTTTCTAACTTATACTAAGGTTGCGTTGCTCGACCTTGAGCCCAACTGGGCCGGACGAGATAAGCCACGTTTTAAAAGGCTAAGTGCACATTTAAGAAACATTTTGTGGTCGAGAAATGATAAAACAAGCTAAGACATCAAACTGTTTTAGCTGAAATACAGTTGTTCCATTGAACCGCTTTTCACAAAAGTCTTGCAGAAGTCTATCCTATCTACAGTCGCCCATCTCGCGTGCAAGCTTCCTGCTCGAGCCTGGCCACCTTGGCCCTCGTGGTCGAGAACTCACTGAGACGGAGAGCTTGGTGGAGGCTTCACATGCAGGTCGCTGTCTTGAAGTTGGGCCACAGCCTTCGCCGCCTTTGCTTGCCCGACCCAACTTCTCCTCAAGCTCCTTCACCTTGGCCTCGAGCTCGGGAGACCCCAACGAGACGGCCGGCTGCTCGTCCGTGTGGCCTTGTTGTGCTCTTTTCGCCTTGGCTCGCTCGGCCTGAGCGCCTGCCGACCTCGGCGCCGTCCCTCGACGGCTTTATCACGCATGATCCCGCCCGAGTTGATGGCCCACTCTAGCTCGGCCTTATGAGTGGCCTCGAGCGCCTTCACCACCTCGAAGGCCGCGATCTCTCGGGCGCCTATTGCCGCCTTTTGTGCCCTCCTCCCGCCGGCTTGCAGGTGTCCTCCACGAGCTTAGAGCGCCGCCACGCGCCCAAAGACGCCGAGCAAGGCCTTCACCCGTCGGAGTGTGTTTGGAGGCCTTGCGGCCCTTGGGAGATGAAGTTGATGGCCCGTGGAGGTCAAAGGATCAAGCACGTATACGCCGGAAGAGCGACAGAGAAGAAGGAAACGACAGAAAAAAGAAACTCGAGCTAAAGGATCGAGGAAAACATATGTACCGGGCGAGACGGCCAAAAGCAAGCAAGGAGTATGGCGGCGAGCCGCCGCCCGACGCTCTCGGGCGGTGTCGCCCACCACCGCCTCTGTCTTCGAGGGTGCGGTCTTCGGCGCGCTCCACAGGCGGCCTCTCCTCGAGGGGGCTCAACTCCGCCCTCGCGCCCGATCTCGGTGGCGGCTTCTCCCCGCACTGGAGGGTCTCGGCCTCCTCCTGGGCGTTCTTGGCCCGCCCATGGCTCGGTCTCCGCCTCCGCGGTGGGGCGGTCCATGTGCTCGGTGGCTTGAGAGCCACGACCGCCACGGCGGGGTATCTCGACGGCCGTGGAGAGGACACCTCTGCACCATCTTCTTGATGGTCTTGGGCGGACGACATCGCCAAGGCGCCTACTCTCGCCAAGGTCAGTAGTCCTCGGCGGGTCGCAGGAGGAGCTTCTCATCCGGGTCGCCGAGCCCTTGGTCGAACTCCCGCCACTGGGGCCGGCTCTGGGGCTCGATGGAATGTGCCCCGCTCAAGGTCTACGGGGCGCTAGCACATAATCAGCCTCCTCCTCCTCTTCGAACCCGGACTCGCCCTGGACAATAGTCATTGTCAATACGGGCAGGTGTTGAGCTCGGGCGCTCAAGGTTTGCGATTAAGAGCCACTACTAAGCTAAAGAGTTGCAAGGAGAGTTGAGCAAATGAAGGGCACGAGACCTACTCGGTCGGAAGTCCTGTTTCGCAGAGGTCGGCGAGGCCCCTGCCCCCGAGGTCGGGGTGCTCTCTTGGTCCCTCCTGGCCTGGGACCTTAAAACCATGCGCAGGCTCTTAGTCCCGCGCATGGAAGTCCTGTGGCCCCTCTTGGGACCTTTGGGCCGCTTGAGGGCTCAAGACTTGACGGTCAGGAAAAGCGCTGAAGTACAAACCAAGAATGGCTTGGAAGCGCTTACTCGCCTTCCTACAAAGATGTTTTTCTAGACCGGGGTCGAGGGTGTATTTGTGTGCCGCCTTCCTAACATCTCGCTCATCCCGCGGCGACTCCAGATTCCTTCACATTGCGAGCAAACAAACAAATAAGAAGACTCAAGGTCGGATGCGTAACAAATCTATAGGCAAGAAGACGCGCAGACGCATTCTCGCGGGTCATGTCGCCGCTACCGTGATCTCATAGAATCGGGTGTTCTCTTTCGGAGGGGAAAACCCGATTCCGAAGAAGTCGCAGCGATCGCCGCGGTGAAGGTCGCCAAGATGGCGCAAACATGGATGGCGGCGATGGCCTCTTCGTCGACCTCCGTGTCTTCGAGACTCAAGTCTCCTTCTTCCGGAGATCGGGTTCCGTCGAACGCCTTACGCCTTGGGTCCGGCCCTTCTTCAAGTAGAACCACCTCTCGGCCCACGGACCGAGGGAGTCCCGAGGCTGGATCTTGGGGAAGGCCCATGGGATTCCGGCCCGCATCCGAAGTAAAGACGCCCCGACCACGGGTCCTTCCCGAGCGGAACAAGGTGAAGAATCGAAGAAGAGCGAGGGAGGAAGGATTCCAAGGAACCCCTCGCATGTGAGAGAAGATAGAAAGGAGGAGGATGGAGTTGGGCACCGTGTTAATGAGCTCTATATCACAATGGGCAAGGATTGCCACCATGAAGTCGCCTCCTGTCCGCAGATCAAGAGTGTATAGTGTCTTGCACACGAGCTCATCATTCCTCTGGAAGTGCGCTTTGCCTCCCCTGGCTCGAAACCTCCACATCGCTGGGTCGAGGAGGTCCAGCCCTCGAGCTCCCTCATCCTCGCCAATGACATGGTGCTTCCCGAAGTTTAGCCATGGCGGTCACTCTCAAGCTTGGTCGAGGAACGGAGAGTTGCATGAGTAGGAAATTGGGAGCGAGGAGCGCAAGGAAGTCGAAGTTTTTCAAGGTCGAGAAGGTTTGGGTTTATAGGCTCGACGCCGCTGGTTGGGGCCCTCAAAAGGTGTGCTAGTGGCGATTTGACAGCGCAATTAAGGTTTGGGCAGCGGTTTCAAGGCGTAGACGCACCATCTAACCGATCAAGTCGTGACGAGCCTCGTGGAAGTCCAGGGCCGCCAGATGTCCGAATGTGAAGTTTTTTCGGCGATTTCACCGACTCGATCAAAGGTGTGAAGCCTGGAGGTCTTGCCGCAGCGGCTACAGGCTTGAGGTCGATCCAGGCCTCTTCCACGACCTTGAGCCTCGGGCCGGGCCGACGAGGATCGAAAATCGACAAGCCAACACGTGGTCAAATGGGCCCCTGACCAAGACGTTATGACGAAAGGCTCGACTAAGACCTAGGTAACGCTAACACCAAGACGACTCAAGCTCTGGACGATCCCCGCCAACCTCGACATTGGTCTGAAGGAGTGCGTATACCGTTACTAAGACTGGTGATGGAATCAAGGCAGACGTGGGTATTTCCGGGCGCTTCTGACGCCACCTTCAATGTGCACGGCCACTACCTCGAATCTCTCCCGCCGCTTATAGGCGGCGCGAGGAGGATATAAGGCCTCAAGAAAGCGGTGTACAGCAGAGGCACACTAGCCATAGACCAGATACACAAACAGAACACTCAAGCTCGAGCAGAACCATCTCTTTGTACGCACAATTAGTGAATTCCTCCGCCCGAGAAGACCGGACGAGAGCTATTACCCTCGTGGGGGCTCGAACCAAGATGCATTGTTGTTCCTCGCTCGACGCCGCAAGACCGACCCACGCCTACACCATTGTTGATCGGCGCTTCTTGGGTCCCTCATTCACACTAATCCCTCTTCACTTTCGCGGTCAAGCGATCCCGATCGCCGACGTAAACCAACCAAAGCCTAACTAAATCAAAGATGCACGAAAGAATCAAACTTTCTGAAACTTACATACCGGGGACGGCACTATCGTATACAGAGTGGTAGAGCTGGGATGAACAAGAATACGATACCACTAGGTACTTTTTATGATAGTACCGATGAACAATAATCAACGCTAATTCAAGATCAAAAATCCGTATAACTTTTGAACGGCTAATCCAGATCCTATAAACTTTGTAGACACCTTTTTATGGATGTCAGGAACCTATTCCAACGTTTCTGACCTTGTTTAGTTCAAGGAAGAATGCACAAAAACGAGCTCAAGAATAAGAACTTAGCCCTAAACTTGCTCGTAGGATTTTGATGATCAAGATGATCTTTGATGACCTCCCACATGTAATAGCAAGTAAGAATACCCAAGAAAGATCCTCAAATAGGTAGGATCAAGATCTACCTCAAAATCTTCCTTCTCAACCTAAAAATCAGCTTCTAGAGAAACTTGATGATCAAGAAGAAACTTGCATAGATGATTGAGGAGATGATCTAGAGAGGATATATCTATCAATCATATATCCTTGACAGCACATAATCAAGCAAGAAAGAAACCATAAGAAAAAATCAAGAGCAAAACAAGAAAAAGATCAAAGCTTGAGGCAAAACTTGAACATGAAAATGATTTGCATTCAGATTATGAGGAACGTTTACAAAGCCTCTCACGTGAAAGCAAAGCTACCAAGGAGCACTCACACACCCACACAAGAAAATGAAAATCTTGTGGAAACACTAATCCTTCTCCTAGGCTTAGTGGCTTAGAGCCTTACCTCCCATTACATCTCCTTATATAGTAAAGTCAACCTTAACCCTAAAATATGAACACACATGTAGATATCATTCACACTTACATGGGCTTACCCGAAACCCAATACTCTTAATGGGTATTTCACTCACACAAGAACACTTCTCAAAGTAGCTATTACATTGACATCAAATCCGCTCCACGAGCCCTAATTTGCGCCCAACTCCACTTTGGCTTGACTTTGTTACTTAGACCATCGCCGTGATTTTCCAAACTACTTCAACAAGTTGTATTGGACAAATTACCAATTTGTCCCAATGATCGGTCTTCCTTTTCCTCAAGCATTGTCATGCTTTTGCACTTTCTACGAGTCCCAATGACTTGTCGTTATATTTCAAGCGTCCGAACTCTCCCCGAACCATTCTTTCTTGCAAACGGGTCTAAGTCACTTGACATGCCATGTGTCCTTGATCGCTTTATCGTGGTAGCACTAGCTTCCTTAACCGCTCAGACCTTGACTCCTCCCTTAGCCTAGTCTCACCCATGCCATTGCCCGCCATGTCCATCACCGCTTCACTCTCTAGTTCCTTGTCTTCCGGCTTGTAACTACCTCCCGACCTCGGTCATCTTCCTCGACATCCCTTGACTATTCTCAACCTCAACTCTCCTAGCCTAGTTCCTATTTCTTTGCCTCACCATGACCTAGCTCCAAAGTCGTGGCAACCACACAGACAAGCAAAACTGTCACGTAGCACTATTCACAATAATATGCAATTAAATAAACAAAAATTCATAAATTATTGTCAAACCCGTGCTACCGCCAACCAAAGTCCGGTAGTACTGCATAAGTGTCGGCCAGATTTTACGCTTAGGGTACCCTCTCCGCAGCATAAGTAATACTACGGGCGGCTCGGGCGAGTAGGTGGGCAATCGTGCCCCACATGCCGGAGACCACCACGGGTGGCCTCATGAGCAAGTGGGCGATCAGCCCCACTCACCAAGCACGGCCCACGTGGCACTGGGCGAGCCGGTGGGCGATCAGCCCCACTCGCCGGGAGACCAGCCACTAGGTGGCTCGGGCGAGCAGCGATCAGCCCCACTCACGGGCGGCCGCCCATGTGGCGGCTATGCGAGCCGGGAGGGCGATCAGCCCCACTGGCTGGGAGACCACCCCACGTGGCGGCTTGGCGAGCAAAGGGCAATCAGTTCCCACTCACTGGCGGCTCGGGCGAGCCGGGCGGGCGATCAGTCCCACTCTGGGCGGGCACGCCTGCAGGGCGCCGGGCGAAAGCGAAGTGCGAGGACAGCCTCCACTCAGCCAGTCACGGGCGCACTAAAAGGATGAGAGGGAGGCTTCACCGGTTCATTTCCCTCGACACGCCTGGTCGAGCCATTGATTGCGAAGAGTTCTCATTGCTGACACGATGACGACCCATCCTCCGACGCCACACCTAACCCGTCGCAGAAAGTCACATCCCGGCGGATGACTGCAAGGCTTACACATGCACAGTAGAATGAGGCTTGGGGACAGGACTACATTAATGAGTGTAATAAATGAATCAGAGATCAAGATGATGTCACCTTTTCACCGCCCGAGCCACCACCTATATAAGGGAGCTTTGGTGTATAGAAGAAGGGGACCCATATAGCCGAAAGGAACGAAAGCAAAACCCGAGGGAAAAGCATTGTAACCAGCTCAATTTACATCAATAAGTCGCTGCCTTCCCGGTTTTGACGACAGGTCGCCGACATACTTCGATGTTACACGCCGATTCGATCAAAACACGCTTGTATACATCGCCGATATGTAGCACCCGCTGCTTAACAACCCGAAGGCATCGCTCAGAATAAAATGAGCCAAACGGAGTGATGAAGGAGGTGGCGAATGGTCGGACTCTTCATCGCTATCCGTGATAGCCCGAATAGCGCCCAGAAAGACAGGATTCGATCCCGCCGCCGAGTCGACGACCGATCGACACGGGTAATGGAAAGGGTCCTGGGACAGCCTTGTTCAGCTCAGATAGTCAACGCACATTCTCCATTGTCTTGACTTTTACAAGAACAGGTTGGCGAACACTGTATGACCTCTTTACAAACCCCGCGCCAAAAGTTTGGCGATTTCACCTCCTATGATGTTGCGCTTCGTCAGCCGGCGGGCAGAGATTTGACGACCGCCCGAGCCAGCTCTGATGTTCAAGGAGTGCTCTACGATTTCTCGAGGATGCTTGGCATGCCTGAGGGCTTCCATGCAAAGACATCTCCATCGGTGCAAGGAAATCGCGAAGCGCCTTCCTATTTTATGGGAGCGGGCCTCGACCAAGACCTGTCTTGGTCTGATCCCCTAGATCGACCATGACCATCTTGGTATCCCCTACAGACTTGAAGGAGCCCGTCCCGACTTGTCGGACCTGGACGACTCGAGGGTTTTTGCGAGGGTTTCGAGCTCGCCGACGCGAAGCCGCCGACGCCGAGTTTCACAACCGCCGCGCGGCCAGTTGTAGGCGAGCTGAAGGACGCACCACTTGATGGTCCCCTCGCGCCCCGAGATCTTCTAAGATAGGTGTAGTTGGGGATCGCCATAAACTTGGCGAGCACCTACCCCCATGATGCAGGAGCCCGAAACCCCACGACCAAGGTGAGGGTTTCATGAAGTTATCCGAGCTCCCAAGGTGACGGCAGTCGATCCGCTGAGCGGATAGGCTCAAGGCCCGATGACGCTGATGGAAGGGCGCTTTACTCTGGCCGGGCGCTGTGGGGGACTCCTATGGCGCGAGAGTATCAACGCATAAGATGTTGATGCCGCCGCCGCCCATAAGCACTCGACAGCGCGGTCCCACAACAGGCGACGCATCAACGGTACCTTCCTATTGGGGACGGATCGGTGGTCACCGATCGAAGGTGATCGATTCCACCATCGAGGTATTTAGGCGCGCAGCGCCGGTGTACCTCGCGAACGCAAGTTTAAGCCGCGCTTGTCAAGATAGCTCGCAGTCCGGCCAAGATCATGAGGCATTGCCGGGCCCGGAACTTGTCCGCCTTGGCCTTTGCCGGGTGCCGGATCTGCTTTTTCCCCTTACTCCCTGCGGGGTTCTTGAAGGAAGCGTCAGTGGTCCGGGCAATCCTTGTACGTGCTTGATTCGGTACCTGGAAAGTGGACATCGGCCTCCATCAACTTCTCGGCGGTTTCCGCGCTTGTCGGATCGCTGCTAAGTATGGGTCCGCCGCAACACCTCGGTCTTCGTGGGGTCGTTTCTTCCGCCTCGCTTGTTCCGAGCGGTTAAAGGTTTATCGCATACCGGTCCCGCTGGCCTTCCTTTGTCGAAGATGGCACCCATGTTCCTCACGAGGCATGGTTAGTGGCGACGCCCAAGAATTTTTGACGGTCTTGGGCTTGATGTACCAACTTGTGCACCAAAGCCATGGCGTCAGATGAACGCCTCCGACGACGCCGGGCGCAACGATGTCTGGGATTGTTGCATTGCCGGGAAGTTACGGATGTAGTCCCGAGCTGCCTTCTCCAGCCGCCATAAATTTTTCAGATCCTAAGAGTTTCTGTATGCTTAGATGTTCCGAAATTGCCGACGAAGGTGTTTCGAGGTCGGCCCGCTTGTAATGGAGTCGGCGGCAGTATCGAGCCAGCTCGAGCCGAGTCCGCCAGATAACCGGAGGTACCGATGATGAAGAGGTCATCCATCTCGCCGCTAAAGCAGCGAGCCAGAGTCTTCGAGCCAGACACTGTGGTTCAGGCCCCTGTATTTGGCGACAGCACCGCCGCCGAACCGGCAGAAAGTTTGCGCTATGATCCTCCGTAGAACGCTGCGGGCTCCTGACCGTCGGCCGAGACTATTGGTCCGGTTGCCGTCATTGCCGGGCGACATGACCGGCCGGCGCTGGTCATTTCACTTTTCCTTTGCGCCGAGGGTGTCGTGGTAGTCGTGGCTGGCCGAGGCGCCGGGCGATCCTGGGTATGCGAGGCTTGGGGCCGACGGCCACTGCTTTGGCGGGTTCATGTGGACCCGCTTGCCTCGCCCAAAAGGACGCCAGATCGATGCGAGCCTGGGCCGATATGTGTTGCATAATGATGCTCTACAACCCCTGAGGTTTTGTAGGCCGCTTGGCCTCGGGTTCGTTGAGTCTTGGATGTCATGAGCAAAACTGCAACAAGCAGCAATATTCTCGAGTGGGGAAGTATGGAGACTTCCGCCCTCCATTAGCCGTTGATGACTGACGGCTCGCTCATGAGCACCGCCACCATTTATGGGCGAGGTGGCTCACCGATGCTTGGCTCAAGACTAAGCTCAATCACCAAATTTTGGCTCCCCCGCCGCAGGGGCCAATAGGGTGAGAGTAGGAGTCATGACATGTCGGTGTCGCGATCCTCTTGCCGCCAGGCCGGAGTTGGGAGTCGACACTGACCCGCTTCGCCGGAAGGTCACCATCGCTATGTTGCACTCCACGGAGCACACTTCGCCGAACCGCCCGCGGTTTCCGAGCTGGAATCATCATGGAGGAGTTCTCCAAGATTCGTGAACGGAGGCCGCCAGAGTTTATTATCGCCATTTAAACATGAGTGAACGGGGCGTAATCCCCGCCCACGAAGCTCGCGGCGCGCTTTTATCGAATGGCGCACTCGCTTAAGCGTTCTCCTGCCCACACGGTGGCCTCGAGCCGAGATCGCCAAAATGTCAAGGGAGCGCTGTGCCCGTGCAGGGGCCCGTCCCGGATCGATGGGGACGAGCGCGAGCTCTCACGGCGCGGGCGACGGTCGAGGAGCTAAAGCGATCCAAATTTCAACCGACGGTTAGTGGAGGAGGCCATCAAGGAAGACGGCGGGATCCGAGATGACAACGCGAGGCTCTCTACCGGGCGCGCTAACCGCTGCGCTTCGTGAACCGGCAATTTGTAAGTCAAGGGCCGCGCCCCGCTTTCTTGAATGGTTAGACTATCGAGTCCTGTGTTTATATCGTTCGGGCCATGTCCCTACGCCCGCTTCGTGTGGTGGTATTGTTGATGGGGCGCAGAGGATCACGCTGATTACAACTCCTGATGGTTCCGAGGGTATTCTTTTCTTTCGTGGTGGCTTTTGATAAGAGATCGATCCTCCTCGGGGGTCTCGCCTTTATAGGTACAGGAAAGCGAAGCACGGAGTTCGGGGACATGTGAAAAAATGTGAAGGGACGCCCAATGGCAAGCACGCCTGGCCGAGGTGTTGAGTCTTCGCCTTGAAATCGCCTCCCGTTCTCGACATCCGTCTGCCGATCGCTTTCGCCATATCGGGTGGTAGATACGGGTTGGTGCGATGTCCCATTCTCCGGAAGCGTGCACACCGCCCTTCAGACGCTTTCTCATGCGGACGCTCAGCGCACTCGCCTCGGGTTTGTTTCGGAGAGCGCCAGATCCTTCTCTGCGGACTGCGGCGATGGGACAATTGCTTGACTTTGGCCCTCTCGATCGCTTTGGGACAAACCCACCTCCCCGATAAGGGCGCTGTATTCGTGGGATGTGTTCATCTTGGCCATGCTATATGGAGGCTTCGCTTGAAGCTTGTCGGGGCTTCGCCCCGAACCTCGGCCGAGTGCCCGACTGCCTGGGAGGCCTGCAGGCCCGACCGGGTCTGGTCTGAGCCTCCAGCGGCTCCGACATCGCTCCGCCCGAGGCCTGTGGCTTTGGCAAAGGCCCATTTTCTTCCCGCCCATGGGGCCTTGTTTCTTGTGGTGGCCCGGATCGGCCTACTCGAGCTCTCGGTTGTTTCTGATGATAATCCCTTTATGAGGGTAGAGTCTGGCTGGGGTACCCTGTGTACAAGTATTCGCCACTTTGCATTGGCTCCGCCATGATCCAAAGAACTTTAGAGACCATTCCAACTCCTCATCATCTTAATCTCGCTGAGCGCACGGCGCATCAAGGGGGAGGCGACGGAGATGTGGTTGGATGAGGAGGAGGGCTGAGCCGCCACGGCTAGAGGGAGGAGGTCGGTGTGGGTTGAAGGGAGGAGGCAGGCCACATGTCGATAGTAGTGACTAGCTTAGAGGTCCAGTAGAAGATTGTACAATGCTACAAAGGCAAAAACAATAACAAACTCAGCTGCTTATTTCATATTCTATCTATGTTATCTAGAATAAGCACAAAAACAAGATTGTACAATGGCTATATCTAAAAATTAACTCTAGATACGTGTATTAACTATCTCTTATCTATGTACATAACTAATCTATATACGTCCCCGCATAACGCTTACTACTAAATAAGAGCACTTTTTTTCTATCTTCTTTTCCTCTTTATATAAGACAAAACTGACGTAGATATCACATCTAATCGTAACATTCTTCCGGCTATTTATGCGGGCCGGTCGAGATCTGCTCCAGCAGTCGCTCTTCGCAACAGGCGGCGGCCTAGATTGGCCTGATGTCCCTTCGCGTCAAAACCTTTATATTAGCGACGGATGGACCAGATTAGTCCGATACCCTCCGCATTAAAACCTTAGCTTGTGACTGTAGCTAACATTGTTTTCAAGCACTTCATTGTGATCTGAAGGATCGGTATTGGTGCAACCGCGCACTTCGCGACGGGCAGCCTAGATTGGCTCAGCGCCCTCCGCTTTAAAACCCTAGTTTGTAACCCTTATTAGGTCTAAGTTGTTGAATAATTAGATAGTTTCCAAATTAAATTTCAATATAGATCATGAACAGCAACACATAAACTAGCATGCATCTCTAACACACTAGACAAGATTAACATCATGATCATCTTGATAGACATAATTAACCACTTAGATTAGGGCAGATCAACGCATCGAATGTAAGAGGAAGATGCAGCGACGAGATAGTGCAAATGGCGGTGTTGTCGGTCGATGTTGGCGCGGCGTTGTCAGCAGAGTCACGCCAACGACGCCCAAAGAAGCAGGAGCAGGAAGACGAGCCGTGGTGACGATCTTGAGTAGTCGCTAAGCGCTTCCCAAAACCTTATTTGCCCTCCCGTGCAGATCGCAAAGACGGCGGGTTCCAAGACTCCGCTTCTCCCGATTGCGTATGCACGCCGCGGATGGAGAAGGTTACGACGGCGCGGGCAGGCGTGAGAGGTGGCAAACCTAACGATGTGTTCGTATATTCCTCTACACGGTGCACGACGCAGATTTATAGGTTACTCGTAACCATGACCGAACGTGATTCGAGGACGCCACGACGGAGTCTCATTGAGTCCGTGATTCATAATCGCAAATGCGACTATCCCGGTAGCAAAAAATAAACCGCAAAGGAGGCTGGCTCAGGTAAGGCCCTGGACGGATTTCAATGACCATTCACGCAGTGCCGTGACGCCTGCGCCCTCCGCCCCCCGTCTCCGCCCGAGCCCGGCCCGGCGAGGCGAGGCGAGCGCGGTGTGGGCTTTCTCCTTTCTCCTACATGGTTCTAGGAAGGTGGAGAGAACTCCTTATAAGTTGGTCATCCTCCACCTCCACAAGCAATATGGGACTAATGTATGCACACATGTCTCTCATGAGTGGGCCTTTGAGATTTTCTAGAATTATTTGTCTCAATTAAGCCTTGGCCCAAATAATCCAACAATCCCCACCGTATCTCAAAGTCCATTTAGAGATTTGCCAATACTACCATGCTTAATATACTAGTGTTTCAAAGAGAGACCCTAAGTTGAACTCGCCAAAGTTTCTGTTACACCCATTCACAACTTGAACAATGGACTATGCCTTGAATTGCAAGTTTGTGTGAATGTGTTTACTTAAAGTCATAATCGATACCGTCGCTAGTAGCCTTTCTCCATGGGTGGAGCATATGAGTCGATTTATGGTCTCTTCATGAGCTTACTAGAGATCACCCGAGTCTCATAGATCGCGACTTTTAAATGGGCTCATATAGGTGTGTTCTTTCAAGAATGCTCAGAGAACAAGATCTTCATAGTTATAGCCGATAGAAACACATTAAGGCATATCGCCATCATGCCTTACAAAGATTTTGAGAGTATTGCATCTTCACTTAGAGAGGGTAACAGACATTTCTCGCTCGCTAATAGCTTGTTTTACCTAGAACCCAATTCACGGATCTCCGATCACAAAGGCTAGGTTACCGCTATGGCAACTTATATGGGTCTCATACTCATCTCCTCGATGCACCTTCTATCACATTCCGTGATAGTCCCTTCAGAAGGGATCTCGCCAGTTTGTTCTGCTTGAATATAAGTCACACTTATTACTCCGGAGTTTTCAATTTCGATGACTTCAACCGTTTTTAACGTGTCTTGATGACTTCGTGATTATCCTTAGCATCGCTCACTTTGGCAATCATGCATCGATTATCACAGCTCATAAGGATAGCCGTATTGGTTTTTCAACCACCTAAGTCCATCAAGAGCTCACGCGAACCAATCGCTTCACAAAGGTCAGATCTAAAGCGTTGAGCTCCGGCCCATGGTTGACCTTGTCAAAATGGTCTGCTTGCAGGACCTCCATGATCGCACTCACCACCAATGGTAAACACATATCCACCGTGGCATAGAGCTCATCTACATCGAATCCAGTCGAGTCACTATATCCTCAAGCATCGCAGGTGCCCTCGAATAGTGAATCGCATAACTCATAGTACCTTTCAAATAGCGATTACCCTTTCAAGTGCATGCCAATGATCGTAACCCTGTTTGACATGAACCTACTCAATTTGTTTCACAAAGAATGATATATCGTGTCGTTGCACCAGAAGATACATAAGCTAACCGATAATCGAGAATATCTCAATTGGTTTAAACCAATTCTCTTATTCTTTTTTCTGTTACATCGATCATAAGGAGGGAGAGGGCTTGTCCATAAAGCCAAACCGGCTCAAGACCTTCTCCACATAGTGGGATTATAAAGAGTAATCCCACTCTCATCCTTAAAGCTTAATGTTCATAATTACATCGCCTTCTCCTGCATCTTTCATATCAAATTTCTTTGACAGAAAAGACTTGACCTCATTGATCACATCAATTTTGTGCCAAGATCGTGATATCGCCCACATAAAGGCACAATATAACTCCTTCACCCCCACCATAGTGATAGTATACATCTATCAAATTTCATTAATGGCAAAGTTCGCAGGTCGTGCTGTCGAACTTCTCATGCCATTGCTTAGGTGCTTGTTTGCCATACAAAGATTTCAATAATTTACACACCTTGCTCTTTGACCCTTTACTACATACCCATCAGTCGCTCTATATAGATTTCCTCATCTAACTCTCCATTAGGAAAGCCGTCTTTCACGCCCATCTCGATGAATGAGAAGACCATATGAGGCGCCAGGGAAAGTAATACTTAATGGTGGTCATTCTAGCAACAGTGAATAAGTATCAAAGAAATTTTCGCCTTTCTTTTTGGTGTAACCTTAGCCAAGCCGTCTTGTACTTCTCAATAGTACCATCAGTTTGCTTTTTGAACACCCACTTACAACCCATGTGTTTACAACCATAGGGTCGCTTCACCTCCCAAGTCCCATTGGCAGAATCGAGTCCATCTCATTATGGATGCTTTCTTTTCAATTATCTCCATCCGAGATGCATATGCTCGCAATGGACGGGAGTATCATCCACAGGTACGCATGAAATCATTGCCAAAGGATTTCTCAATCCTCCGCTCTCTTGCTCTTCTAGGAGCTTCATTGTCATCCTCCTATAGGATTTTCTCAAGTGGTTTCGTAAGACTCAACAGTGTAATGGTCTCGTGAATTATCTCGTAAGAAAATCTAGAAGTGCTATGCATATCTTTCATCTAAATATATTCTCAAAAACGAAGCATCACGAGACTCCATAATAGTATCAACATACATATCGTGCACATCGATTTAACTACTAAAAATCTATGTTTATGCTCACCGAGCATATCCCGTAAAGACACAATCCACTCGCCCGAGCTTACACTTTTGTTAATTCCAGACATTGACTCTCGCCAAGTATCCCCATGTGCAAGTAAGAAAGTGATGGTTTTCTTCCAACCCACTTCTCGTAAGGGGTCTTCCATGTTTCGCTGGGGAACTCTATTCGACATGACATGAAGTCAACACACCTCCCCCACCATGCCTTAGATAAACCAAGAAGGTTCAACATGGCGCTCACCAAGTCGGCCAACAAGGCTTTTTTCCTCTAATCCCATTTGATTCTAAGTAGTAGGGAGGTCCTCTCATGAATAATACCATATTCGCGACGAAATCATCAAAGATTTTGGGGAAAAATTCACCACCACGATCCCACCTAAGACATTTGATCTTTCTCTAGTTGATTTTCAACTTCACTTTATAGATTTTAAGTAGTCTAGCTGCCTCGCCCTTAGTTTTCAACAAGTAAACATAGCAAAATCTAGTCGCATCATCAATCAATGTCATGAAATATCTCTTTCCACCCTTTGTCAACACACCATTCATCTCGCATGCATCGTAATGTATGAGTTCTAGAGGTGCCAAGTTCCTCTCCTCACCGCCTTTGTGAGGCTTTCGAGGTTGCTTCGATTGCACACAACTATGGCACTTAGAACCTTTGACAATAGTGAAATTGAATTAAACTCATGCTGGAAAGCCGATTCATAAGACCAAAATTAATGTGGCATAAACGTCAGATTTTCATTTGGTTCATCTCTGCTAGATCGAGATACAAACTCATTATGTTGTGTCTTCGATGTTGTACCGCGATGGATCGCGTTTCTCGCCATTTAGTTCATGTATTGCCTTCGGCCGTTGTATCGTAGTACTACTGCCACCGTTGGTTAGGCTAAGTCCCAAATTGGGTTATGCTATCCATGTTATGTGTGGTATATGTTCTTATGCCGAAAGGATTTCAAAACTCAAATGTCTACAAATTGTTCCATCCTTTCATGGAATGTTAGAGGCTTGAATAATCCCAAGAAAGAGAGAGAGCGCTGCTGCTTATCCTTTCATGTGGTGCTACTATTGTTTGTCTCAGAAACTAAAATTGCCAATTGGTCGGCTGTGTTTGCTAATTGAGACACGGGGACGGATTATTATCCAGACAAATGCCTTCCATGGTAGTACCGAGGAATCCTACTAGCGTGTTGGATGATCTTTATGACCTTCATAATCCTAGAACCATCACACACGATCACCGCGATAATACTTCGCTGCACGGGTCGAGGGATATCACGGGTGTACGGGCCACAAATGACGATGAAAAAGAAGTTTTCTTGCCGAATGGAAGATCTGCAAGGAATAGCTTTTAACTGGGCCATTGATCTTAGGGACTTTAATCTCATTAGACAAGTGAGTGACAAAACAGAGGTCTGACAAATAGGAGAATGATGCAACGCTCAATCACATCGATAAATAGGCTACAACTCCCGGAGATTGAGCTACATGGCCGCTTGCTCACGTGACTAATGAACAAGACCAACCCCATCATGACGAGAATTGACGATTCTCGCAACAATGAGTGGCACGAGGTTTTCCCAAATGCAGCACTTTGTGCAATGCCAACCATGACATCGATCATTGCCCCCTACTCATGCATCTAAGCGTAACCCACGAACACCAAGGAGGTTTTCGCTTCAAGCCATCGACTAAGATGCCGAGGTTTCACGATGTAGTAACGCAAGCCCGGTCACAACCCGTCCATACATCGGATCCCATCCTTAAATTGCATGTCAAAATGAATGTAACGCTAAGGCACTAAAATTTGGAGCGTAAAATGGTTGCAAAGAAGGGTGCAAGGCTTGATCCAAGTCATCATATCCCGAAAGCTCCTAAGAGAAACGCACGCCGTCACAAGATGAACTAGAACTTCAAAAACTCTCAAAGCCAAACTGCCGATAGCCGCCATCGTAAATCCAGGCTAGACAACACGCAAGACTATCAAAATTAGACTGGGGATTCCAATACACGCTTTCTTCCATCTAATTGCCGCCAAGAAGGCGAAGAAATCTAATCTTGATTCTACAGAGAGAGGACAGGTCATGTTCACACAACAAGAAAAATTAGACGAGGCTTACCAAGATTTCAAAAAGCCCCGGGGCATCACGGAAAGCAAGGGACATGAGCTCTAAGTTGGAACTCCTTAGGCTACACTCATGAGGATCTTAGCGAGCTTGAGACTCCTATAACAGTAAGACGAAGTGAATAAAGACCGCAGAACTCCCAAATCAAAAGCACCAGACTCGACGGATATATTGGGCTATTCTACAAAAGTGTTCCACATCATCAAAAACGACATGATGGAAGCAATAAAGGCATTCTTCAATCTTCGCCATGAAAAGTTGCACCTTTAAACAAGCAAATATTGTCCTCCCGAAAATAGACAATGCGGATAGATTGGAACGATCTGCACTAATCACCTAATAAATAGCGTAATGAAGATTGTCATCAAGATCATGGCAAATGTGCTAGCCCCAAACTTGATTTAATTGGTTTTGTCACAGAACGCTTTCATAAAGAAGAGATGCATCCATGATAACTTCTTACGCGCAAAGAGTGATACGCCACTTCACAGAGACAAACAAGCGCTTTTCATTAAATTAGATATTTCAAAAGCCTTCGATTGAATTGGGCGATTCTTCGAGGTGCCGCAGCCCTAGGCTTTGGTTGTAAATGGAGGGATGGGTACGCAATTCTAAGGACTTCTCTTCAAAGTTTTAATCAACGGTCAACCGATCGACGATGATAAGACATGCGCTGTAAGACAGTATGTATCCCCTATCCCCTTCCTGCTCATTCCGCAATTGATCCCCTACAAAATTTACTAGGGGCTACGGAGGATCGAGGTATCCTCAAACTCGTGTTTCCCAAAGAAATCGCCGTTTCACAGATGCGCACACGCCGAATATTTTAAATGCAGATGCTCAGAGCTAACAGCCACCAAGATACTAGATATATTCTAAGATTGTGTCAAAAATCAACATCTCCAAAACTGAAATATATCCAATAAGATGCCAAGATGACCTATCGAAGATTTATTAACATTTTCGAAAACTCGCACACTTCCCTAAAAGTACCTCGACTCCCTTACAAATCGTATACTAAGAAGAATTGAACCAACCTCCGATTGATAAATTGAAGTAAAATGTGGTGAAAGGCAAATTTCTTTCCAAAGCCTAAGGAGACTCTTGTGAAATCCGGTTACATCACAACCAAAATATCACTTGACCGTTTTTACAAATTAAAATGGTTAATTCGATGCATTGATAAGATGAGAGAAGTTTTCTGGAGGGAAAGAACCGAAATTGTAGCGGGGTCATCGCTGATAAATCATGAGCATGTCTCCAAAAGCCAAAGGGGACTGGGATCTCGATCTGAATGCTTCGCTAGAGCCTTAAGGTCATGGTGGTTATGGTTTAAATGGAAAACAACGAAAGGGCTCGGATCGACTTGATTTGCCTTATGATGCAACGGATGTTTCTCTTTAACGCTTCCACCAAGTGGTCATTGGGGGAACGGAAGCTAGCGACTTTTTGGAGATCAAGTTGTGGAAGGGAAGGCTCCAAAAATATGGCGCCTAACCTTTACCAAATAGCTAGAAGGGAAAAATCTCTTGCTCATCAAGCATTAACAAATGACTATCGGATTCGTTTGCATCCCACACCACCAAACACAATTATGAGTTTGTCTCACTTCATGAAGCCATTCGACGAACCAAGAGAAATGCGTAGAGAGATGACCAAATAAAGTGGCGCCGGACTACGATGGTCAATATTCAACAAAGATCGCTTACCTCATGCAATTCGACATCATGCCATCAGAGGATGAAAATTTGCCCCATATGGAAGGCTAAGACGAACCTAAATGTCGTTAAGATGGACATTACTTCACAAAGAAGATCCTAACAGCAGATAACATGATCAAAAGGGTCGTAGTATTCAAGCCGCAGCTTTTGCTATACATCACCTAAACACCGATTCACCTTGCAAAGACGCCCTTTATCGCTGAAGTCGAGAATGCTTTTGTTGGGGAAACCTCGATCGATGGCGTAACGTGAGTCACAACGGCCGATATACATATGGTGGCGCAGTGCTAAGAGCCCAATATGACAAGGAAAGACGAAGAGATCCTGATGGCCTCATCATCTACTGTGGAATATCCGCTAGAAAGAAATGTAAGAATTTTCCATGGGCTCACAACGGAAAGCAGGTCAGATCGATCAAGAATGCGTGTCAAACCACGTTTTGTTTCGCCGATGAACCACTTTGCTTAGCATTTCTCCTGTGGTTTTTCTTTTATCCTGGCTTTGTTGTTTATCCTTCCCGCAATTTTTTGTTGGTTGCACCATGTTTAGTGGGAGGTAGAGGTGTTGTTCGACAGATTTGTGAGGTTTTTGGGTCCTGCTTTTCCTAAAAACAGCCAACTGCCTTTGTCCCGCTTTTTTCCTTCTTAATAGAATTTGCGGCAATCCTTTTGTCGCTCTTTCAAAAAAAAAAAAATATGGTTCATGACTTATTATTGAAATCGAAAGGGAAAAGCTAACAAGCCTCCGTGACTCATAGCCTTTACTAATAAATAGTCCATGCTTGACACAACTACTTTATTGGACTCTAACACTACCTTAAACCCATCTCGCATAGAAGGAGCCACTAACGAGATTCTTGTTGATAGAAGGGACATGTGACGCCAAATTTCGCATCGATCTTTTCCGGTGAACTTTATATTCACTGCGCTGCTATGAATGTAAGCATGTGACCCATTCTCCATCAAGACGGCGAACTCCGAATGACCTCGATAAGAAGAGAACATATTGATGTCGAACACACATGAACATTAGCACTCAGATCAATCCACCAACCGAAGATCAAATACGAGAATACGTAGGTAAATTACCATACCCTCGGCTCCAAAGATTAAGCGCCATCTGTGGTTGATGTTTTGGACGCTTGTCCATTGTTGCCTTTTTTTCCCGACGGTCCTGCACGATCAGCATTCTTTGAAAAGTGTCCGACCTCACCACATGTGAAGGTGATTACCAAATTTTGTTCATCTTCTTCTTGAAGTTGGTAGTCTTGTTAGGCTTGTTTTTCCCTTTGTTCTTGCCGTAGTTCTTCCTCAACCATGTTGATACTGGATCGCCCCTGGCTCCTTTACCATTGAAATCCTAGTCGAGCCTTCTTCAACATCAAGGACTCTATCGCTCGATCGATATCTTTGTCCTCTTATGTTTTAGAGTAGTGCCGAAACCTCCACGAGGGAGGCGCTTTTGCAATGATGCAACCGCCAAAAGGATCGTAAGACACATTCCAGAGTTCGAGTTCCTTGACAATGCATCAGATCTCATGGGCTTGTTTCTACAATGAGCGATTATCACCATCTTATAGTCATGAAAATTCTCCATGACATACACGCCATCGCTCAAGATCCGATGCAATCAACTTCATGCTCGCAGTATCCTATAGCACCTTTCAAGGTCATGTGCATGTACACATCACACGCATTTACTCCAAGAACGCTTAAGAATGCATCCCACTTAAGAGAGTATTGGCATCCGTGAAACTCTTCTACCGCCGGACGAGAGATCACCTTCAGTTTGCCTTTACTAACCTGCATTACATTCATAACCGTGAAGCTGAAAGTGACCTGACTTGCCACCTCTTAAAGTGCACACCGAGAATTTCTCCTACCAAGATATTTAAGAAGTCAACCATTGTTAATCCAGAAAAATGTCTACAATAAGGTTTTTGGATTGTTGAATAATTAGATAGTTTCCAGATTAAATTCCGAATATAGATCATGAACAGCAACACATAAACTAGCATGCATCTCTCTAACACACTAGACAGTACGAACATCATGATCATCTTGATAGACATAATTAACCATGAGATTAGGGCAGACGAACGCATCAATGTAAGAGAAGATGCAGACGAGAGATGGTGCTTATGTGTTGTCGCGTGGTCGATGTTGGCGATGGCGCCCGCAGAGCTGCTATTACGACGACGCCCAAAGCAGTTAGAGCAGAAGACGAGCCGTGGTGACGATCTTGAGCAAAGCCAAGCGCTTCCTAAAAACCTTATTTGCCCTCTCCTGCAGAGATCGCAAAGACGGGGTTCCGAGACCTGCCTCGCCTCTAGACCGGATTTCATGACCATTCACGCTGCACGCTCAAGCCTCCGCCCAACCCCGAGCCCCATGAGAGAGGCGGTGGGCTTTCTCCCTTTCTCCCACATGGTTCTAGGAAGGTAGAGAGAACTCCCTTATAAGTTGGTCATCCTCCACCTCCACAAGCAATATGGGACTAATGTATGCACATGTCTCCTCATGAGTGGGCCTTTGAGATTTTTAATTATTTGTCTTCAATTAAGGGCGGCCCAAATAATCCAACAGTTTGTTAGAATTGAGATCCACTGACAGTTGTGCTACTGACAGGGATGGTCTAGATTTTTCAAGAGTACTTTTCTATGGACACTATAGCTAATACTGTTTCCACGCATTTCATCACGATATGAAGGATCAACGATACTAGCAACTGGTAAAGCAGTTGCCATTACCATTGCACTTGATCCCTATTTATTTCATTCTGTCTATGTGGATGGACTCAAATTTCTACTGCAATCACGGAGATAGGCTGAGATTTTAGTTAAATTTTGGTCCACTCTATAAGATTGAGTCGAGAATGAGTTTTCTAAACAAAATTTTTGGTTTTTATTTGTGTGGATTCAAATCCTGGCCATCCAAACAATGCCTTTTTGTCTTTCTCCTTAATTTGTTTGTTTTTTCTTTTTCTTTTCTCCCTAATTTGTTTGTTTTTTTAAGGGTGCCTCGCTAGACGCAAGGTTGGCGAGGTGGTCGGCCTCGCGGCCAGGCGCTTCAGAGTCGTGATGGAGCTCAAGCCCTTGAATTTTTTCTTCGAGCTATGACTTCAAGGGCAAGAGGTCGCCATGCGGGTCGCGGCTCGCCGCTTTCATAACTCCGGTCCACGACCAGCCTTTAATCGCCGGACATAGAGTCATACCGCCGAGGTCGGGTAACGATCCGGAGACCGCCGACGAGGGCCTCATATTCCGCGATGTTGGTAGGTATCAAGAGTAGTCGGATGACGATCGAGCTTGTTCCCGAAAGGGGGAACAATGACGATTCCCCAAATTTCCGCCCGCTTCTTCGTAAGACCCATCGGCACATCGCCCAAGATCGGGTCTCGAAAGCACGGCGCGCTCGACCTCGTCCACTCGCATGAAGGTCCGCCAAGACTCGCGATTTGATCGCCGTCCGGGACGAGGATATGTCGGGGTCATGGAGCTCTAGAGCCCACTTGGCTATCTCTCCTCGATAAGGCCGTGCATGATTTATCTCGCCGAAAGTGGCGAGGAAGTTACTACGAAGATGGTATGCCCGTAAAAATAATGGACCAAATTTTCGCTTTTGCAATGAGGACCGTGATAGAGTAGTTTTTGTACCGGGGTACCAAGTTTTGACTCGTAAAGCACTTCACGACGGCGTAGACCGTCACGAACCTTGAGTGCGCGACCTTCTTCCACTCGGCCCACGACGAGTGCCAACCGACGACTGGTCAAGCGGGCGATGTACTGGAGGAGCGACTCGTCTCAGGCCGGGCAACCAACACCGGGCGTGAGGTCAGAAAGTCTTCAATTGCCGAGGGCTTCCTGGCTCCTGTCCGTGAATTGATCGGATTTTTGAGCAGCTTGTAGAGCGGCAACCCGCTGCTCACCGAGGCGTAGACACGGTTGCTCAACGCCGCGAGGCACCCTAATAACTTCGACCCCTTCGTGCCTGGTGATCGCCCATCCTCGATCGCCGAGATCTTTTCGCGATTGGCCCCAATTCCGCTGCCGAGATAATGAAGCCGAGAAGCTTCTTTGGAACCCCGGAAGACACATTTCGTGGTTGAGTTTTATGCGAACCGTTGAGGTTCGCAAAAGTTTTTCGAGGCTCGCTGACTAAGTCGTCACTTTTCCGGTTTTGACGACGAGGTCGCCGACATACTTCGATGTTACGCCGATTCGATTGCCAAAACACGCTTTGCATACATCGCGATATGTAGCACCCGCTGCTTAAACCCGAAGGCATCGCTCAGAATAAAATGAGCCAAACGGAGTGATGAAGGAGGTGGCGAAAGCTGGTCGGACTCTTCATCGCTATCCGGTGATAGCCCGAATAGCGCGCCAGAAAGACATGGATTCGATCCCGCCGCCGAGTCGACGACCGATCGACACGGGTAATGGAAAGGGTCCTGGGATGTGCCTTGTTCAAAGCCTCAGATAGTCAACGCACATTCTCCATTGCCCTGACTTCTTTTTACAAGAACAGGTTGGCGAGCCACTCGGGTGGCGACCTCTTTATAAACCCCGCGCCAAAAGTTTGGCGATTTCACCTCCTATGATGTTGCGCTTCGTCATTGGGCTGCCAGAGACGTTGAGACGACCGCCCGAGCCAGCCTGATGTTCAAGGAGTGCTCGGCGATTCCCGAGGATGCTTGGCATGCCTGGAGGGCTTCCATGCAAAGACATCTCCATTGGTGCGAGGAAATCGGCGAGCCGCTTCTTCCTATTTTATGGGAGCGTGGGCCCCGACCAAGACGTCTTGGTCGGATCCTCGAGATCGACCATGACCATCTTGGTATCCCCTACAGACTTGAAGGAGCCCCGTCCCGACTTGCCGGACTCGGACGGACTCGAGGGTTTCTTGCGAGGGTTTCGAGCTCAGCGACGCGACGAAGCCGCCGACGCTGAAGCCACAACCTGCTGCGCCGCAGCTAGTAGGCGAAGCTGAAGGACGCAGCCCACGGTGATGGTCCCCGCGCCCCGCAGATCTTCAAATTTTAAGATAGGTGTAGTTGGGGATCGCCATAAACTTGATGTGAGCACGCCTCCCCATGATGGCGCAGGAGCCCGAAACCCCACGACTGAAGGTGAGGGTTTCGTGCGAAGTTATCCGAGCTCCCCGAGGTGACGGGCGTGTCGACCGCTTGAGCGGATAGGCTCGCTGGCCTCGATGACGCTTATGGAAGGGCGCTTTACTCGGCCGGCGAAGCGTGGGGGACTCCCATGGCGCCGAGAGTATCAACGCATAAGATGTTGATGCCGCCGCCGCCCATAAGCACTCCTCGACAGCGCGGTCCCACAACAGGGCGCATTTACCGGTACCTTCCCTATTGTGGGACGGATCGGTGGTCACCGATCGAAGGTGATCGATTCCACCATCGAGGTATTTAGGCGCTGGCAGCGCCGTGGTGTACCTCGCGAACGCAAGTTTTGCCGGCGCTTGTCGCGATAGCTCGCAGTCCGCCAAGATCATGAGGCACCGCCTGCCCGGAACTCGGTGTCCGCCTTGGCCTCGTGCGCGGGTGCACGGATCTTGCTTTTTTCCCTTACCCCGCGTGGGTTCTTTGAAGGAAGCGCCAGTGGTCCGCAATCCTTGTACTTGTGCTTGACGGTACCTGGAAAGGGACATCGGGCCTCCATCAACTTCGGCGGTCGGCGCTTGTGTCGTGGATCGCCGCTTGGCGTATGTCCGCGGCAGCACGACCTCGGTCTTCGTGGGGTCGTTTCCTTCCGCCTGCTTGCTCTGAGCGGTTGGGGTGTTGCCAGACCGCTACCGGGTCCCGCTGGCCTTCCCTTTGTCGAAGATGAGACCCATGCCCTCGCGGAGGCATGGTTAGTGGCGACGCCCAGCAGCCTTCTTGACGGCCTTGGGCTTGATGCAGCCCAACTTGTGCACCAAAGCTTTGCACGCAGCCAGATGAACGCTTCCGACGACGCCGGGCGCTGCTGTCGGGAGCTTGTTGCATTGCCGGGAGAAGCGCCGGATGTAGTCCCGAGCGCCTCTCCAGTCACGCCGCCATACCAGATCCTGAAGAGTTTCTGTATGCTTGTATGTGCCTCGAAATTGCCGATTCAAGGTGTTTCGAGGTCGGCCCGCTTTGTAATGGAGTCGGGCGTGGTATCGAGCCAGCTCGAGCCGAAGTCCGCCAGATAAATCGGAGGTATCGATGATGAAGAGGTCATCCGTATTCTCGCTGCTCTAAGAAGCGAGCCAGAGTCTTCGAGCCAGACACCGTGGTTCGTGGCCCCGTGGTATTTGGCGACAGCACGGCGCCCGAATCGGCAGAAAGTCGGCGCGGCGGATCCTCCGTGAACGCTCGGGGCCCCGGACCGCTGGGTCCGAGACTACGGTCGCTGCTGCCGGTCATTGCCGCGACTGGCGACGACCGCCATGGGATTGCCGGCTTCTTTCCTTTGCGCCGAGGGTGTCGGGGTAGTCGTGTTTTGGCCGAGGCGCTGCTAACCGGTATGCGAGGCTTGGGGCCGATCGGGTCATATGCGCTGCTTTTGGCTCGGTTCTGTGGATCCGGCTTGCTCGCCCAAAAGGACGCCAGATCGATGCGAGCCTGGGCCAGATAGTTGCATCACGCATGCTCTACCACCCCGGAGGTTTTGTAGGCCGCTTGGCCTCGGGCCCTGCTGGTCTGGGATGTCATGAGCAAAACTGCACTGCAGCAATATTCTCGAGCCTGGGGGGGAAGTATGGAGTGACTTCCGGCCCCTCCATTAGCCGTTGATGGACCTGACGGGCTCGCCCGCGAGCACCGCCAGCCATTTGCGGGGCGAGGTGGCTCACCGCGGGCGGCTTGGCTCAAGACTAAGCTCACCCTCACACCCTTTGGCTCCCTGCCGCCGCAGGGGCCAATAGGGTGAGAGTAGGAGTCATGACATGTCGGTGTCGGCGATCTCCAAGGCCAGCCGCGGCCGAGTTGGGAGTCGACATCGACCCGCTTCGCCGGAAGGTCACCCGCACGCCATGTTGCACTCCACGGAGCACACTTCGCTGAACCGCCCGTGTTCGGAGCTGGAATCATCATGGAGGAGTCTCCAAGATCTCGTGAACGGAGGCCGCTGCAGAGCATCATCGCCATTTAAACATGAGTGAACGGGGGCGAATCCCCGCCCACGAAGCTCGCGGCGCGCTTTTATCAGAATGGCGCACTCGCTTAGCGGGCTCCGCTGCCCACACGGTGGCCTCGAGCCGAGATCGCCAAAATGCCGGGCGGTTGCGCAAAGCCCGTGTGTGGGCCCGGTCCGGGATCGATGGGGACGAGCGCGAAGCTCTCTCACTGGCGTGCATGAAAGTCGAGGGAGCCAAAGCGGATCCAAATTTCAATTTCGACGCGTGTGGTAGGTGAAGGAGGCCATCAAGGAAGACGGCGGATCCGAGATGACAACGCGAGGCCCCTACCGGGCGCTGCCAACTGCCGGCTTTTCAGAACCGCAAGTAAATTTGTAAGTCAAGGGCCGCGCCCCGCTTTCTTGAATGGTTAGACTACCGAGTCCTGTGTTTATATCGTTCGGGCCGAATGTCCCTACGCCCGCTTCAGGTGGTGGTATTGTATTGATGGGGGCGCAGAGGATCGCTTGATTACAACTCCTGATGGTTCCGAGGGTATTCTTTTCTTTCGTGGTGGCTTTTGATAAGAGATCGATCCTCCTCGGGGGCTCTCGCTTCCTTTATAGGTACAGAAAAAGCGAGTTACACGGAGTTCGGGGACATGTGAAAAAAAGTGAAGGGACGCCAATGGCAAGGCGTTACGCCTGCGGCCGAGGTGTTGAGTCTTCGCCTTGAAATCGCTTCCCGGTTCTCGACATCCGTCTGCCGATCGCCTTTCGCCATATCGGTGGGTAGATACGCGGGTTGGTGCGATGTCCCATTCTCCGGAAGCGCACACCGCCCTTCAGACGCTTTTCATGCGGACGTTCGGGCGACTCGCCTCTGGTTTGTTTCGAGAGCGCAGATCCTTCTCAGGCGTGACTGCAAGCGATGGGACAACCGCTTGACTTTGGCGCCTCCTCGATCGCTTTGGGACAAACCCACCGCTTCCCCGATAAGGGCGCTTGTATTCGTGGGACAGTGTTCATCTCGGGCTTGTTGGCGCATGGAGGCTTCGCTTGAAGCTTGTCGAGGGCTTCGCCTCGAACCTCGGTCGGAGTGCCCGAGCTGACTGCCGGAGGCCTTGCGAAGGCCCGACCTGGTCTTGGTCTGAGCCTCCAGCGGCTCCGATCATCGCTCCGCCCGAGGCCTGTGGGTTTTTGGCAAAGGCCCATGTTTCTTCCGCCCATGGGGCTCCTTGTTTCAGTGGTGGGCCCGGATCGGCCTACTCGAGCTTCTGGTTGTTTCGATGATAATCCTTTTATGAGGGTAGAGTCTGGGTCAGGTACCCTGTACAAGTATTCGCCACTTTGCATTGGCTCACGCCACGATCCAAAGAACTTTAGAGACCATTCCAACTCCTCATCATCTTAATCTCCTCGCTGCCTGAAGGCACGCCATCGGGCGGTGGGGGAGGCGACGGAGATGTGGTTGGATGAGGAGGAGGGCGCTGAGCCCGCCAAACAAGTAGAGGAGGAGGCCGGGGTGTGGGGTTGAAGGGAGGAGGCCAGGCCACATGTCACGATAGTAGTGACTAGCTTGTGAGGTCCAGTAGAAGATTGTACAATGCTACAAAGGCAAAAACAATAACAAACTCAGCTGCTTATTTCATATTCTATCTATGTTATCTAGAATAAGCACAAAAACAAGATTGTACAATGGCTATATCTAAAAATTAACTCTAGATACTGTGTATTAACTATCTCTTATCTATTGTACATAACTAATCTATATATGCTCCCGTACAATGCTTACTACTAAATAAGAGCTAGCTTTTTTCTCTATCTTCTTTTCTCCCTCTTTTATATAAGACAAAACTGACGTAGATATACGGACATCTAATCGTAACATTCTTCCGGCTATTTATGCGGGCCGGTCGAGATCTGCTCCAGCAGTCGCTCTTCGCAACAGGCGGCGGCCTAGATTGGCCCGATGTCCCTTCGCGTCAAAACCTTTATATTAGCGACGGATGGACCAGATTAGTCCGATACCCCTCCGCATTAAAACCTTAGCTTGTGACTGTAGCTAACATTGTTTTCAAGCACTTCATTGTGATCTGAAGGATCGGTATTGGTGCAACCGCGCACTTCGCGACGGGCAGCCTAGATTGGCTCAGCGCCCCTCCGCTTTAAAACCCTAGTTTGTAACCCTTATTAGGTCTAAGTTGTTGAATAATTAGATAGTTTCCAAATTAAATTTCGAATATAGATCATGAACAGCAACACATAAACTAGCATGCATCTCTAACACACTAGACAAGATTTAACATCATGATCATCTTGATAGACATAATTAACCACGCAGATTAGGGCAGATCGAACGATCGAATGGAAGAGGAAGATGCAGACGACGAGATAGTGCAGCTTGCGGTGTTGTCGGTCGATGTTGGCGATGGCGCTGCCGCAGAGCCGCTGCTACAACGACGCCCAAAAAGCAGGAGCAGAAGACGAGCCGTGGTGACGATCTTGAGAAGTCGCGCTAAGCGCTTCCTAAAACCTTATTTGCCTCTCCCGCAGTGATCGCAAAGACGAAGGGTTCCAAGACCGCTTCCCGATTGCGTATGCACGCCGCCCGATGGAGAAGGTTACGACGGCGGCGCGGCATGAGAGGTGGCAAAACCCTAACGATGTGTTCTGCGATATTCTCTACACGGGTGCACGACGCAAGATTTATAGGGTTACTCGTAACCATGACCGAACGTGATTCGAGGACGCCACGACGGAGTCTCTACTTGAGTCCGTGATCTCATACCGCAAATGCGACTATCCCGAGTAGCAAAAGAATAAACCGCAAAGGAGGCTGCGCTCGCGCAAGGCCCCTGACCGGATTTCGGCGACCATTCACGCAGTGCCAAGACGCCTGCGTTCCTCCGCCCAGCCCCGCCCCGCCCGAGCCCGCCCGGCGAGGCGCAGGCGAGCGAGCGCAGGGCTTTCTCTCCACATGGTTCTAGGAAGGTGGAGAGAACTCCCTTATAAGTTGGTCATCCTCCACCTCCACAAGCAATATGGGACTAATGTATGCACACATGTCTCTCTATGAGTGGCCTTTGAGATTTTCTAGGAATTATTTGTCTCAATTAAGCGGGCTTGGCCCAAATAATCCAACAATCCCCACCAGATCTCAAAGTCCATTTAGAGATTTGCCAATACTACCATCGCTTAATATACTAGTGTTTCAAAGAGAGACTGTTGAACTTCGCCTAAAGTTTCTGTTACACCCATTCACAACTTGAACAATGGACTATGCCTTGAATTGCAAGTTTTGTGTGAACAGGTTTTACTTAAAGTCATAACTGATACCTGGCTGCTAGTAGCCTTCTCCGCGGGTGGAGCATATGAGTCGTACTCTATGGTCTCTTCATGAGCTTACTAGAGATCACCCGAGTCTCATAGATCGCGACTTTTAAACAATGGGCTCATATAGGTGTGTTCTTTCAAGAATGCTCAGAGAAAAAGATCTTCGCTAGTTATAGCCGATAGAAACACATTAAGGCATATCGCCATCATGCCTTACAGATTTTGAGAGTATTGCATCTTCACTTAGAGAGGGTAACAGACATTTCTCTCGCTCGCTAATAGCTTGTTTTACCTAGAACCCAATTCACGGGATCTCCGATCACAAAGGCTAGGTTACCGCTATGGCAACTTATATGGGTCTCATACTCATCTCCCTCGATGCACCTTCTATCACATTCCGTGATAGTCCCTTCAGAAGGGATCTCGCCAGTTTGTTCTGCTTGAATATAAGTCACACTTATTACTCCCGAGTTTCTCAATTTCCGACAGCACTTCAACCGTTTTTAACGTGTCTTGATGACTTCAAGATTATCCTTAGCATCGCTCACTTTGGCAATCACAGCATCGATTATCACAGTTCATAAGGATAGCCGGTATTGGTTTTTCAACCACCTAGAAGTCCATCAAGAGCTCACGCAACCAATCTGCCTCTACAAAGGTCAGATCTAAAGCAAAGGAGCTCGGCCCATGGTTGACCTTGTCAAAATGGTCTGCTTGCAGACCTCCATGACACCGCACCACCACCAATGGTAAACACATATCCACCGTGGCATAGAGCTCATCTACATCGAAATCCAGCCGAGTCACTATATCCTCAAGCATCGCAGGTGCCTCAATAGTGAATCGCATAACTCATAGTACCTTTCAAATAGCGATACCCTTTCAAGTGCATGCCAATGATCGTAACCCGGTTTGACATGAACCTACTCAATTTGCTCACAAAGAATGATATATCAGTCTCGCTTGCACCAAAGAAGATACATGTTTAACCGATAATCTGAGAATATCTCAATTGGTTTAAACCATTCTCTTATTCTTTCGCTGTTACATCGGGATCATAAGGAGGGGAGAGGGCTTGCTCGTCCATAAAGCCAAACCGCTCAAGACCTTCTCCACATAGTGGGATTGCGTAAAGAGTAATCCCACTCTCATCCTTAATAAGCTTAATGTTCATAATTACATCGCTTCTCCCAGATCTTTCATATCAAATTTCTTTGACAGAAAAGACTTGACCTCATTGATCACATCAATTTTTGTGTCAAGATCAAGATATCGTCCACATAAAGGCACAATATAACTCCTTCACCCCCACCATAGTGATAGTATACACATCTATCGCCTCATTAATGGCAAAGTTCGCAAGTCAAAGCTGTGTCGAACTTCTCATGCCATTGCTTAGGTGCTTGTTTCAGCCATACAAAGATTTCAATAATTTACACACCTTGCTCTCTTGACCCTTTACTACATACCCATCAGTCGCTTATATAGATTTCTCATCTAACTCTCCATTAGGAAAGCCGCCTTCACGCCCATCCGATGAATGAGAAGACCATATGAGGCAACAGGAAAGTAATACTCTAATGGTGGTCATTCTAGCAACAGTGAATAAGTATCAAAGAAATTTCGCCTTCTTTTTGGGTGTAACCTTAGCCACAAGCCGAGTCTTGTACTTCTCAATAGTACCATCAAGCCTAAGCTTCTTCTTGAACACCCACTTACAACCCACGTGTTTACAACCATAGGTCGCTCAATACCTCCCAAGTCCCATTGGCGAGAATCGAGTCCATCTCATTATGGACAGCTTTCTTTCCAATTATCTCAGATCTCGAGATGCATATGCCTCGCAATGGACGGGAGTATCATCCACGAGGTACGCAATGAAATCATTGCCAAAGGATTTCTCAATCCTCCGCTCTTTGCTCTTTCTAGGAGCTTCATTGTCATCCTCCTATAGGATTTTCTCAAGTGGTTTCTCGTAAGACTCAACAGTGTAATGGTCTCGTGAATTATCTCGTAAGAAAAATCTAGAAGTGCTATGCATATCTTTCATCTAAATATATTCTCAAAAACGTAGCATCACGAGACTCCATAATAGTATCAACATACATATCGTGCACATCAGATTTAACTACTAAAATCTATATGCGATGCTCACCGAGCATATCCCGTAAAGACACAATCCACTCGCCCGAGCTTACACTTTTGTTAATCCAGACATTGACTTTCGCCAAGTATCCCCATGTGCAAGTAAGAAAGTGATGGTTTTCTTCCAACCCACTTCTCGTAAGGGGTCTTCCATGTTTCATGGGGAACTCTATTCAGACATGACATGAAGTCAACACAGCCTCCCCACCATGCCTTAGATAAACCAAAGAAGTTCTAACATGGCGCTCACCAAGTCGGCCAACAGGCGGTTTTTCCTCGGCAATCCCATTTGATTCTCAAGTAGTAGGAGGTGTCCTCTCATGAATAATACCATATTCGCACGAAATCATCAAAGATTTTGGGGAAAAAATTCACCACCACGATCCGACCTAAGACATTTGATCTTTCTCTCTAGTTGATTTTCAACTTCAAATTTTATAGATTTTAAGTAGTCTAGCTGCCTCGCCCTTAGTTTTCAACAAGTAAACATAGCAAAATCTAGTCGCATCATCAATCAATGTCATGAAATATCTCTTTCCACCCTTTGTCAACACACCATTCATCTCGCATGCATCGAATGTATGAGTTCTAGAGGTGCCAAGTTCCTCTCCTCGCCGCCTTTGTGAGGCTTTCGAGGTTGCTTCGATTGCACACAACTATGGCACTTAGAACCTTTGACAATAGTGAAATTCGAATTAAACTCATGCCGAAAGCCGATTCATAAGACCAAAATTAATGTGGCATAAACGCTGTATTTTCATTTGGTTCATCTCTCTGCTAGACTGGAGATACAAAACTCTGCTTATGTTGTGTCTCTCAGATGTTGTACCTGGCAGATGGACTGCGTTCCCTGCCATTTAGTTCATGTATTGCCTTCCTGGCCGTTGTATCGTAGTACTACTGCTACCTGTTGGTTAGGGCTAAGTCCCCCAAATTGGGTTATGCTATCCATGTTATGTGTGGTATATGTCTGTTATGCTGGAAAGGGGATTTCAAAAACTCAAATGTCTACAAATTGTTCCATCCTTTCATGGAATGTTAGAGGCTTGAATAATCCGGCAAAGAGAGAGAGCCAAGCGCTTTTATCCTTTCATGTGGTGCTACTATTGTTTGTCTCTCTGAAACTAAAATTGCCAATTGGTCGGCTGTGTTTGCTAATTGAGACACCGGGGACGGATTATTATCCAGACAACATGATTCCTTCCAATGGTACTCTCGAGGAATCCTACTAGCGTGTTGGATGATCTTTATGACCTTCATAATCCTAGAACCACTGCTTACATTCGATCACCGCGATCAATACTGCTATGCACGGTCGAGCTGATATCACGGGTGTACGGGCCACAAACGCATACGATGAAAAAGAAGTTTTCTTGCCGAGCGGAAGATCTCGCATGAAACGCTTACCCGCTATTGATCTTAGGGGACTTTAATCTCATTAGACAAGTGAGTGACAAAACAGAGGTCTGACAAATAGGAGAATGATGCAACGCTCAATCACATCGATAAATAGGCTACAACTCCCGGAGATTGAGCTACATGGCCGCTTGCTCACGGGGACTAATGAACAAGACCACCCCATCATGACGAGAATTGACAGATTCCTCGCAACAACAGAGTGGCACGAGGTTTTCCCAAATGCGCACTTTGTGCAATGCCAACCATGACATCGGATCATTGCCCCTACTCATGCATCTAAGCGTAACCTACTTAACACTACAGAGGTTTTCGTTTCGAAGCTTACTGGACTAAGATGCCGAGGTTTCACGATGTAGTAACGCAAGCCTGGTCACAACCTGTCCATACATCGGATCCCATCCTTAAATTGCATGTCAAAATGAACAGAACGGCTAAGGCACTAAAAATTTGGAGCAGAAAAATGGTTGCAAAGTTAGCGGTGCAAGCAGCGTTGATCCAAGTCACGATTGCTATCCTGGAAAGCTCCTAAGAGAAACGCACGCTGTCACAAGATGAACTAGAACTTCGAAAAACTCTCAAAGCCAAACTGCTCGGGATAGCTGCCATTCAGAAATCCAGGGCTAGACAACACGCAAGACTATCAAAAATTAGACTGGGGGATTCCAATACACGTTTCTTCCATCTAATTGCCAGTTCAAGAAGGCGAAGAAATCTAATTCGGATTCTACAGAGAGAGGACAGGGTCATGTTCACACAACAAGAAAAATTAGACGAGGCTTACCAGTATTTCAAAAAAGCCCTGGGGCATCACGGAGCAAGGGACAGAGCTCTAAGTTGGAACTCCTTAGGCTACACGGCGAGGGATCTTAGCGAGCTTGAGACTCCTATAACAGAAGATCTATGAACAAAGACCGCAGCAGAACTCCCAAATCAAAAGCACCAGACTCGACGGATATATTGGGCTATTCTACAAAAAGTGTCTCCACATCATCAAAAACGACATGATGGAAGCAATAAAGGCATTCTTCAATCTTCGTCATGAAAAGTTGCACCTTTTAAACGAAGCAAATATTGTCCTCCTCCCGAAAATAGACAATGCGGATAGATTGGAACGATTCTGAACCAATCAACCTAATAAATAGCGTGAATGAAGATTGTCATCAAGATCATGGCAAACAAAGCTAGCCCCAAACTTGACTAATTGGTTTCGTGTCACGTAACGCTTTCATAAAGAAGAGATGCATCCATGATAACTTCTTATACGTGCAAAGAGTGATACGCCAGCTTCACAGAGACAAAACGCCTGCGCTTTTCATTAAATTAGATATTTCAAAAGCCTTCGATTTTCTGAATTGGGCGTATCTTCTTGAGGTGCTGCAGGCCCTAGGCTTTGGTTGTAAATGGAGGGATTGGGTCACGGCAATTCTAAGGACTTCCTCTTCGAAAGTTTTAATCAACGGTCAACCGACATTTATGATAAGACATGCGCTGGGTAAGATGTATGCATCCCCTATCCCCTCTTCTGTTCATTCTGGCAATTGATCCCCTACAAAATTTACTAGGGGCGGCGGAGGATCGAGGTATCCTCAAACTCGTGTCTTCGCAAAGAAACTTCGCCGTTTTCATCAGATGCGCATTTGACGCCGAATATTTTTAAATGCAGATGCCTCAGAGCTAACAAATCTCACCAAGATACTAGATATATTCGAAGATGCTCGGTCTAAAAATCAACATCTCCAAACTGAAATATATCCAATAAGATGCCAAGATGACTCATCGCAAGATTTATTACATTTTCTCGAAAACTCGACACTTCCCTAAAGTACCTGACTTCCCTTACAAATCGACATACTAAGAAGAATTGAAATCCAACCTCCGATTGATAAAATTGGAAGTAGGTCGCGGTGGAAAGGCAAATTTCTTTCCAAAGCCTAAGGAGACTCTTGTGAAATGGCTTACATCACAACCAAAATATCACTTGACCGTTTTTACAATCAAAATGGTTAATTCGATGCATTGATAAGATGAGGAGAAGTTTTCTTTTTTGGAGGGAAAGAACCGGAAAATTGTAGTGGGGTCATCGCTGATAAACCGGGCGGTAGCATGTCTCCCAAAAGCCAAAGGGGGATGGGGATCTCGATCTCGAATGCTTCGCTAGAGCCTTAAGGTCATGTGGTTATGGTTTAAATGGAAAACAACGAAAGGGCTCGATCGACTTGATTTGGTTTATGCGATGCAACGGATGTTTCTCTTTAACGCTTCCACGGTGGTCACGGTTGGGAACGGAAGCTAGCGACTTTTTGGAGATCAAGTTGGGTGGAAGGGAAGGCTCCAAAAATATGGCGCTAACCTTTACCAAATAGCTAGAAGGAAAAAAATCTTGCTCATCAAGCATTAACAAATGACTATCGGATTCGTTGCAGACCCTACCACTCACCAAACACAATTACAGAGTTTGTCTCACTTCATGAAGCCATTCGACTAACCAAGAGAAATGCAGAGAGATGACCAAATAAAGTGGCGCCGACTACGATGGTCAATATTCAACAAAGACCGCCACCTCATGCAATTCGACATCGCCATCAGAGGATGAAAATTTGCCCCATATGGAAGGCGAAGACGAACCTAAATGTCGCCAAGATGGACATTACTTCACAAAGAAGATCCTAACAAGCAGATAACATGATCAAAAGGGGTCGGTCGCGGTATCCAAGCCGCAGCAGCTTTTGCTATACATCACCGAAACACCGATTCACCTTTGCAAAGACCGCCTTTTATCGCTGAAGTCCGGAGAATGCTTTTTGTTGGGGAAACCTCGATCGATGGCGTAACGTGAGTCACAACGGCTCGATATACATATGGTGGCGCAGCTAAGAGCCCAATATGACAAGGAAAGACGAAGAGATCCGATGGCCTCATCATCTACTGTGGAATATCCGCTAGAAAGAAATGTAAGAATTTTCCATGGGCTCACTACAACGCCGGAGTGTGGCCGATCGATCAAGAATGCGTGTCAAACCACGGTTTTGCTTCGCCGATGAACCACTTCGGTTTAGCATTTCTCCGTGGTTTTTCTTTTATCCTGGCTTTGTTGTTTATCCTTCCTCGCTAATTTTTTTGTTGGTTGCACCATGTTTAGTGGAGGGTAGCGAGGTGTTGTTCGATTGTGATTTGTGAGGTTTTTGGGTCCTGTTTTTCCTAAAAACAGCCAACTGCCTTTGTCCCGCTTTTTCCTTCTTAATAGAATTTGCGCAATCCTTTTGTCGCTTCTTTCAAAAAAACAAATATGGTTCACAGACTTATTATTGAAATCTGAAGGGAAAAGCGGAACAAGCCTCCGACTCATAGCCTTTACTAATAAATAGTCCATGCTTGGACACAACTACTTTATTGGACTCTAACACTACCTTAAACCCATCTCTCGCATAGAAGGGAGCCACTAACGAGATTCTTGTTGATAGAAGGGACATGCCTGACGCTTCACCGCATCGATCTTTTCCGGTGAACTTTATATTCATCGCGCTGCCATGAATGAAGCATGTGACCCATTCTCCATCAAGACGGCGAATCCTCAATGACCCGATAAGAAGAGAACATATTGATGTCGAACACACATGAACATTAGCACCAGATCAATCCACCAACCGAAGATCAAATATCGAGAATACGTAGGTAAATTACCATACCTCGGCTCTCAAAGATTGTTAGCGGTCATCGTGTTGATGTTTTGGACGCTTTGTCCATTGTTGCCTTTTTTCCCTCGACGGTCTCGCACGATCGTGGCATTCCTTGGAAAAGTGTCCGACCTCACCACATGTGAAGCAGATGCCTCAAATTTTGTTCATCTTCTTCTTCTTGAAGTTGGTAGTCTTGTTAGGCTTGTTTTTCCCTTTGTTCTTGCCGTAGTTCTTCTCGAACCATGTTGGCGCGGATCGCCCTCGGCTCTTTACCATTGAAATCCTTAGCTCGAGCCTTCTTCAACATCAAGGACTCTATCGTTTTCGATCGATATCTTTGTCCTCTTATGTTTTAGAGTAGTGCCGAAACTCCTCCACGAGGAGGCGCTTTTGCAATGATGCAACCGCCACAAAAGGATCGTAAGACACATTCCAGAGTTCGAGTTCCTTGACAATGCATCAGATCTCATGGGCTTGTTTCTACAACAGAGCGATTATCACCATCTTATAGTCATGAAAATTCTCCATGACATACAGCTTCATCGCTCAAGATCCGATGCAATCGAACTTGGCGTCAGCAGTATCCTATAGCACCTTCAAGGCTCAGGCTCATGTGCATGTACACATCACACGACGATCGGCAAGAACGCTAAGAATGCATCCCACGAAGAGAGTATTGGCATCCGTGAAACTCTTCTCATCGCCGACGAGAGAGATCACCTTCAGTTTGCCTTTACTAACCTGCAATACATTCATAACCGTAAGCTGAGCGTGACCTTGACTTGCCACCTCTTAAAGTGCACACCAGAGAATTTCTCCTACCGCTATGCCGGCAAGAAGTCAACCATTGTTAATCCGTAAAAATGTCTACAATAAGGTTTTTGGATTGTTGAATAATTAGATAGTTTCAGATTAAATTCGAATATAGATCATGAACAAGAACACATAAACTAGCATGCATCTCTAACACACTAGACAAGACGTAACATCATGATCATCTTGATAGACATAATTAACCATGAGATTAGGGCGATCGAACGCATCAATGTAAGAGAAGATGCACGACGAGATGGTGCAGCCGGTGTTGTCGTGGTCGATGTTATGATGCGCTGGCCGCAGAGCCGCTAGTTACGACGACGCCCAAAAGCAGTAGAGCAGAAGACGAGCCGTGGTGACGATCTTGAGCGCCAAGCCATAAGCGCTTCCCAAAACCTTATTTGCCCTCTCCCGTGCAGATCGCAAAGACGGCGGGGTTCCGAGACTCGCCTCGCCCTAGACCGGATTTCGCGGACCATTCACGCAGGTGCCGCACGCCCGCGCCCTCCGCCCAACCCCGAGCCCGGCGAGGCGAGGCGAGCGCGCGCGTGTGGGCTTTCTCCCTTTCTCCCACATGGTTCTAGGAAGGTAGAGAGAACTCCCCCTTATAAGTTGGTCATCCTCCACCTCCACAAGCAATATGGGACTAATGTATGCACACATGTCTCCTCATGAGTGGGCCTTTGAGATTTTTTAGGAATTATTTGTCTCAATTAAGTGGGCTTGGCCCAAATAATCCAACAGTTTGGTTAGAATTGAGATCCACTGACAGTTGTGCTACCGACAGGGATGGTCTAGATTTTTCAAGAGTACTCTTTCTATGGACACTATAGCTAATACTGTTTCCACGCATTTCATCACGATATGAAGGATCAAACGATACTAGCAACTGGTAAAGTTGCAGTTGCCATTACCATTGCACTTGATCCCTATTTATTTCATTCTGTCTATGTGGATGGACTCAAATTTCTACTGCAATCACGGAGATAGGCTGAGATTTTAGTTAAATTTTTGGTCCACTCTATAAGATTGAGTCGAGAATGAGTTTTCTAAACAAAATTTTTTGGTTTTTATTTGTGTGGATTCAAATCCTGGCCATCCAAACAATGCCTTTTTGTCTTTCTCCTTAATTTGTTTGTTTTTTCTCTTTTTTCTTTTCTCCCTAATTTGTTTGTTTTTTTAAGGATCAAATCACCTACTAGTTCTATTTTCTTATTGGAATGCCCCGTTAGGCCTTATTTGGGTGGGCTGGCCATCCAAACAAGCTGGAATTTAGAGCCACCCAAGCAAGGTCTTGATTCGCCATCTTTTCTCCCTTGTTTGTTTGCTTCTTTTTCTTTTCATGATCAAGTCGCCTACTAGTTTTTATTGTATTCTCTTTTTTCCGCTTCCTTCATCTAAAGTCACTGTCTTGCGACTTAAATAATGTATACTTTCGTAATTATGATCTAAGTCACGCACTAATGTTTATCATCTAATGTCCAATGCAGCGAAATAGAGAAGTGTTATGAAAGAGAGAGAGAATGCCTCTTCGGCCTTACTTGGGTGGGCTCAAATCTCGGCCATCCAAATTCCAAACAAAGCTTTAGTTTGTCTTTTTGTCCTTTTATTTTGCTTTTCTTCCTAATTTTTTTGGCTTTTCAGGATCAAGTCACCCACTAGTTTCTATTTTGTTCTCCTTTTCTGTCTCCTTCATCTAAAGTCACTGTTTTGCAACATATATAATGTATACTTTTTGTAATTGTGATCAAGTCACAAACTAGTTTTTATCATCTAATCTCCAATTAATGCAATGAAACAGAGGTGTAATGCAAAAAAAAAAAAAGTTTTTCCATGACACATAGGATATAAAAGTGCTAGTCTTGTAGCATATAGTTGCTTCAGGAGGCATCGGCGTTTTCAAGTGCTTTTACATATAACTAGCTTCAGTCTATAGATAGTGCAACCATCTAAGCATCTAGAAAGAGTTTTTCGTGAGACCCCAACACTCCAATATAAGTTCAAGTGTTCAACTTTTATAGGCTTACACAAGCTTCCAAACACCAATGCTTAATAAAGCATTCATGCTAAGTTATGACATATTCTCTCCCCAACGTGGAGAAAAAAAAACCTTTAAGCATATGTAACTTTGGAGCATTATAGATGTTCTAGATTGTTAATGTAGTGCTCAATTATTCGTAAGACAAGATATCTTATAAAAGTTTTGAAAAACTTTCAGGGTCAGTTTCGTGGTTCATGCACGGTGTCTAGGCACTAAACAGAAGTGCCATATATACTAGATTCTTCCACCTTACCTTTTATTTTGCTCTAAGATTTGTAACATAAATAGGTGACATGCGTGTTTTGTTAGATGAGAAACTCTCATGATTAGAAGGTGCATTGTGGAAATGAAAATACGTTTGTTTTGGAATTGATGTAATATTAGTAACTCACTAGTTCAATGCCCGCTGGCTGCTTATTAAAAATAAATGTGGTAACGAAATATAAAGCTCAA
>JAYEVE010000755.1:0-98557 GCA_036346375.1 Guadua angustifolia | reverse complement strand
CAACCAAAATTACCCACCATTGCCCCTGAATTTTCCCCAACTTCAACCAAAATTACCCACCATTGCCCCCAACTATAATCTGGGTTACCAAACAACCATGAGCTTTTCAACCTCCAAATTTTTAACAATTCAACTTTTACAATCTAGTTTTTAAAAGTCGCTTCCACAATCCCCATTTGAAACAAACAGGCTCGAGTACTACCACTAACTTTCAGGGGCTCCACATGAGCATATATATGACTTATGTACCACCGCCATGACTTTCTCCAAGGCTGTCACCATCGATCTGTCCAGATCTGGCTCACCGGCATTTGGATCCAATCAGATCAGGCCAGAGACAAAGGAAACTGAGTGAGCAAGCACCACGAATGAAAAAAACTACCTAATCCATGAGAAAAATAGCGAAGCAATCCAAGTTACGCACCTCACAACTTCACGGATAAAATTTAAAATCAACTGAATTTGAGCGATCCAAAAGCTACTGGCTCTTCGAATAGACTCTCAATTTGGACATGGAGAACCCCCAAACCAACCATTGCTGATGCTCCAAAAGCGCTCAAATCGGCAAGCAAAATGATAAACCCTCCAACAATCAACGACAGAAACCACCAAACAAAATCGTACATAGGAAACCAAGTCAATACCCTGAGTTCCAATCAATAATCTCTGAGTTGGATGTTGCCGCTGAAATTCGAATTTTATCTGATCGGGAAAGAGAGACTTTAGATCAGGCTCGGGTTCATCTGGCCAATCTACTTAGAGAGGAGGAAATTAGATATTATCAGCGGGCAAAAGTGAAAGATGTCCTCTTGGGGGATAATAACACTAGATATTTTCAATTGATTATCAATGGCAAACATAGAAAGAAAAGAATTTATTCGTTGGACCATGAGGGCAGTAAGATTGAGGGACAAGATATCCTTAAAAGGTATATAACCAAGTTTTACAAAGATTTATTTAGGGATCCAGAGGAGAAGATTTATTTGGGGATCCAGAGGAGAGTCTTTTAGATCTTGATGAGGGAGTCAATCAAGATATTTTACAAGTTTCTCAAGAGGAAAACGCTCTGTTGACTGCTCAGTTTACTGAGAAAGAAGTTCGTGATGCTATTTTCCAGATGGCACATAACAAAGCCCTCGGGCCTAATGGCTTTCCTGCTGAATTTTATCAGACATTCTGGGATATTATCAAAGATGATCTTTTGATTATGTTTAAGGAGCTTCACGCCGGAGATATTCCTCTTTTCAGTTTGAACTTTGGGATAATTACTCTTATTCCGAAAGTTTAGGAGGCGAATGTAATTCAACAATACAGACCTATATGTCTTTTAAATGTGAGTTTCAAAATTTTTACCAAGATTGCTACAAACAGATTAAATATGGTAGCAGATAGGGTACTTAGCCCGACTCAGACAGCTTTTTTGCGTGGTCGAAACATCCTAGAAGGGGTTGTTATTCTGCATGAAACAATCCATGAGATGCATAGGAAAAAGTTAAGTGGGGTCATTTTCAAGATTGATTTTGAGAAAGCGTATGATAAGGTTAAATGGCCTTTTTTATTACAGACTCTACGAATGAAAGGTTTTTCAGCCAAGTGAATTTCATGGATTAAATCCTTTATTTCGGGAGGTAGTGTGGAGGTTAATGTAAACGATGAAGTTGGTCCTTTTTTCCAAACTAGAAAAGGGCTTCGTCAAGGTGATCCTTTATCACCAATTCTGTTTAACATTGTTGCAGATATGTTGGCAGTTTTGATTAGACGAACTAAGGAACAGAGGCAAATCAGTGGAGTAGTGCCTCACTTAGTTGATGGAGGTTTATATATTCTTCAATATGCCGATGACACAATTTTATTTATGGATCATGATCTGGATCAAGCTCGTAACATGAAACTATTACTTTGTGCGTTTGAGCAAATCTCGGGGCTTAAAATTAACTTCCATAAAAGTGAGTTACTCTATTTTGGGGAGGCTCAAGTTTCTCTCGATCAAGATATGGAGTTGTTTGGATGTAAACAAGGATCTTCCTTTAAAGTATTTAGGAATTCCTATTTATTTTAAAAAACTGAGAAACTCAGATTGGAAAAAGGTAGAAGAGAGTTTCAAAAAACGACTCAGCAGTTGGAAGGGGAAACACATTTCAATTGGAGGAAGACTAACTCTTATTAATTCAGTGTTAAGTAGCCTTCCAATGTATATGATGTCCTTTTTCGAGATTTCTAAAGGTGTCCTTAATAAATTTGATTATTTCCGATCTCGTTTTTTCTGGCAAGGTGATGAGGTTAAAAAGAAATATCGTCTTGCAAAATGGAATATATTATGCCAACCCAAAGATCAAGGGGGTCTTGGAATTCATGATTTAAATGTTAAGAACGTTGTACTTCTGAGTAAATGGTTGTTTAAACTTTTAATATCGGATGGTACTTGGCAGCAGCTTCTTAGAAATAAGTACCTTGGTTCTAATCCTTTGGTGCAAGTTGATTGGAAACCAGGCGATTCGCATTTCTGGTCCAGTTTGATGAAGGTAAAACGAGATTTCTTTCGCTTTGGCACTTTCACAATTAATAATGGATCTCAGGTGAGATTCTGGGAAGACATTTGGCTTGGTTGTAGTACTTTAAAAGATCAATACCCTGGGTTATATAGTATCACAAGGAAGAAATACATAACTATTGTTGAAGTTCTTATGACCTCTCCACCAAATATAACCTGGAGACGGTCATTGATTGGATCTAAGTCGGTGGCGTGGAATGAGTTGCTTTCGCGTATTACCAATTTACATCTGACGCAGGCCGATGATGAATTTCGTTGGAATTTGTGTCAATTTGGAGAATTCTTTGTGAAATCTTATTACTTGGCTTTGATTAAAAGTGATGTTTCTAATCTAGATACACGTTTATGGAAGTTAAAAGTCCCACTTAAAATTAAAGTGTTTTTGTGGTACCTTCGAAGAGAAGTTCTGTTGACCAAGGATAATTTAGCAAAACGTAATTGGCAGGGTAGTAAAATATGTTACTTTTATCACGAAATGGAGACAATTAGGCATTTATTTTTTCACTGTCGTTTTGCTCGTATGGTTTGAGGTTTTTTGTATTTAGCGTTTGGCATCGATAGACCTTTTAGTGCTGCTCAGATGTTTGGATGTTGGCTTGGTAGTTTTGCGCAGGATCTTAAAAATATTATGTTGTTAGGGGCCGCACCCATTTGTTGGTCCATTTGGTTAACCAGGAATGATATTGTTTTTGAAAGGAAATCAATCTCATCCCCTTTGCAGGTTATTTTTGTTATCTCCCATTGGTTGCGTACTTGGATTGTGCTACAGAAGCCAGACTTGCGACCTATTATGGTGGAGGCTACGCATCGGTTGGTTCAGGTGGCCAAGGCTTTCTTTGTCCTAGATCATGGGTGGCAGTCTAGTTTGAGGATTGCTAGTATCTAGAGTGTTTGTGTTAGTCTTTGTTTTCTTTTTGGGCTGTGTGCTTCTTGTTAGCGGATGTCGGGAGTAGTTTCAAGAACTTTGTATCTTCTCAATGTAATGTTCTTGATATTAATAAAAGCTTCCTTTATCCAAAAAAAAGTCAATACCCTGAGACAAAAATGCTCAAATCAAACCACAATGAAATAACAACTGCAAGTGTTTTGTTATATTTGCGATCAAATCATCGGACCCCCATGGCTTCCACTTCCTCCCTTCTTCCCGCAACCCCCACCCACGTACTCTAGAAAAAAATGTTCTCAGAAATCTCAAGGGGAAATTTCGATCAAGTAGATCGATTCGATCGGTAAGAGACTGCTTAAATCCAATGAAATTGCACGAAATTGATCCAGAGATAGGGGAACCGCACTTACAAGACGTAGTGACTCCTGCTCCGTGACATGTTGTTCGCCCTTCCTCTCGGAAACCCTCACCTGCATTGGAACAACTCCGATTAGACCAAATCCGACCTATGGAAGTTGCAACCGGGGAGGGGCTGCTGCGTGCAGAGATGATGGGTGGTGGCGGGGGAAGGAAGAGAGGGGGAGATCCGGGCGATGGAACTAGTGATGGGGGAGGGGGCGGCTATGCACAGAGCTGAGGCGGCGGCGATGGAGGGAAGAGCGGGGGTGGGTGCACTTGCGGGATGGGGAGTCAACGAGTCGGGAGAGAGGAGAGCACTACACATGCATTGCAGAGAGAAGACAATGGGAGCACGCATGAAGGCCCTACACCGCTTGATTGATGTTTGGCACACGATGCTTCGGTTGGCCGCACCGTCCAACACGCATTGCTGTCGCTGGCACAAGGCTAATGGGTCCCAATGGCCACAACCCACACATCATTGCTGCTCGCTTGGACGAACGTGCTCACCGGTTACGCCCATGTGTCCAGCGCGAGCATGTAACGAATGCATCGCGCAGCGGATCGCAATCACGCGCGGGCTGTACCGATGGTTTCACCTTGTACGTACGGGGTTGCTCCACAATCTAGCTAGTCGGACTAGACTACGTACATGTGATACTACGCACTTTAGTTGATCCTTCGGTCCTATCCATATTAAACTGGTGTCGGAGCATGAGTTCAAAAGATACATGGGTTGCACGAGTACTTGTGCACCGATCATAGCTCACCAAATTGTTCATCGGTAGGGGGTGACGACGGATTAAATATGGAGGAATAATAACTCTGTCATATTTATTTTCCTTTTTAATATATATACGAATACGGATAATGTTAAATTTAGATACAAAGCAAATATGATCACAAATATTTATCAAGACATAAAAAACTTTAAATTGCACACACAAAATAAATATAAAATATAACTAATTTATTTAATTCAAACATTGATGCAGAACACGTAATAGCTCAAGATTATTATTATGCTATCAGCATCGCAAGTCACCCATGTACTTGTCAGCAGTCTGGTCATCTTCGCTTGCCCGCTTGGGTTCCTGCAGCAGATAGGTTCGGTGGTGGCGTCAAAGTCTGTGCTTGCACGGCAACTCAAGTCTGCAGCCACAATTTCTAGGAGCTAGCTAGCGCCTTCTTTGTCCAGATCTAAACTTTGCGCTGTTTACTGTAGTGTACAATCATGCATCACAACGTACCATTTGGAAAGAAACTATAAATCAGCAGCTGCGCGTACTCGATCGGTAGAAGTACAATGTCAATGTGGCAATGTGCAGATCCATTAATTCACCTAGTCAAGCAGGGACTCTGATAGCTCGGTCGACCCATGCATGCGGTCATCCGCCGTTTACAGAGCATTTCCAAGAGCCTGATTCCAAACCAACACAGTGACGCACACACCTACCTCTAGGGGCAGAGCTGGGCCTCGGGCCACTGGGGCCTGGGCCCGAGGCCTAGCAAATTTGCGCCGCCTTACCCCTTAGCCGCCCTCATTCCTCACTCAATCGGTCAATCCCTAACCCTTACCCTCGGCGCCGCCGCTCACATACTGGCGTCCCTCCCTCGCCTAAATCTCGCGAGCAACCACAGCGGCGCTCGACGCCCTCCACGCCTCCACGGCTCCAGCCTCCAAATTTCCCGTCCCTTTGGCGGCCGACTCGACGTCTCGCCGCCCGACCCGCGACCGACTCAAGATCCCGCAGCGGCAAACACAGGCGGCGGAAGCGCCTCGGGCCTCGGCCACCCACTGCTCCGACCGACCCGAAGCTCCGCCACCCACCGGAAGTCCGAACCGCGGTTGTTTCGCTTGCTCGAAGCCTCCAACGCCGCTGGCCGATCTGGGCGCGAAGTCGCGAGACATCGGCCGCCGCCTTTCGAAGCCGGCCTTTGGCCATCATGGCGCCCGATCGCCACGGATCACAGTGCGTCGCCATGCGCCGCCAAAGCCCGTGCCCAAGCTTCAGCAGATCCAGCGCCATCCTTTGGGCTCGCTCTGCTCGGACTTCAGATTGTTGATTGTTCTCATTGACCGCTCGTGAATTTGTGAATGTCAATGTGAATATCGAATATGTGATTGCTATTTGCCGATTGGTAAGTGTAAGTCACTGGTAGACTGGTAGACTGGTAGTTGATTGATCAGTAAATTCAATAGTTGATTGATGAGCAAGTGACTGGTAGTTGATCAGTAAATTCAATAGTTGATTATTTGATTAGTTGATCTAATGATCTTGTCATCTTGATGTTTGATACAATCATTAATCATTCAACTCAATTATCAACCATCATTCTATTTCTATGATTCAATCAAGTTGATTGAATCATAGAAATAGAATGATGGTTGATAATTGAGTTGAATGATTATTGATTGTATTGTTCGATATACTTACTAAAACCTAAAAGGATTGCTATTTGTTAGTTATTACTTGCTATTTGTTAGTTGTTACTATATGATTGAACTCAATTTCATGTAATTGATTGATTAATTGTTAGTTTTCGTAGTTATCTTCGTAGTTTTGTGTGTCTAATTTACATATGCAATTTCCTTTTTTACAGGTTCAGGTTCTTGTTCTATTGGTGATGAAAATATGATAGTCTCGGATGCACCAAACATTTCTTAATTAGGTATTAAGTTTTCAACCACTTCACTACATTTATTATTTTCACATATTTTATCTATTTTATTGAAATGTTAAGCATGGAATTCAAATTTATCTTTAATTGTGTATTCATGTAGTGTTTTTGTTGTATTTCTATGTGAGTAGTATTTAGCGTTAGTTATTGCTGCTTAGTTTTCGGCCCTAGGCTTGATAAAATCCTGGCTCCGCCACTACCTACCTATACACTACTATTGGATTGCCACAGGGCCCCCGGCTGGCTGCTCGTCACCCAGCCTGCTGCTGCAGGTCCGTACATATTGATATTGGCGCAGCGTGCTTCAGACAGACCATTAGACCTGAGACATTGCCATTGTCATTGTGGAGCGACTTACGCGCCGCTGGCCCAAGCGGCTAGCAACCAGTACGCACGGTATTAACTGACCAACTCACTCTGGCTGTCTGGCATCGCCTCTCATGCACCCCAGCGAGACACACGGGCGGACGGTGGATGGCCCCGGTCGGGGACCCAAGTTACGAAGACATTCGGACTCCCCAGCGAGGCAACGAGCCAACGAAGGAGAGCAGCGGAGATGGACGGATCGAGTTGCCTCGCTGGAGGGGCGAAGGCTGCGTACTCTGTCGCCAACCCACAGGCCGTGCAGAGACAGCGAGCAAGGGATCGAAGGAGACGACAAGACACGAAACGAGACACACGGGCAGACGGCGGTGGATCGAGCAGCTGGCTAGACGAGCGCGCGTGCTGGTCGTCGCCTTTTCGTGCAGCTCCTCCCTCTCACGTCGCCATCCTACGCTGGCGCTAGATCTGGGCTAACGCGAGCGGCTTTTGCCTGGACCGTGATATATAGCTGCGCCTGCGCGTCGGTTCCCACTTTCCCTTTCGGGAAGGTTGGGCAGGCCGTGAACAGGAAACGACGAGCGGGCGCTACCTGTCCGAAGGAGTAATGCGCTGCTCTCCTCCTCTACAGGCAGAAGCGACATAGCTAGCTAGGAGTAGTATACTATTAGGCCATTCCCAATGAGAGTTTTAACTGAGTTTCATTCTCATTAAATGATATGACATATTATTATATTTGGTGATATGGCAAGTTAATTATGAAGAAAGAGATAGAGAGAGTTTCATGGGAGATGAGAGAGTTTCATCCAGGTGAAACCTGAGATGCACAGTTATCTAGATAAAACCGATGCAGATTTCTTCAAACCGAGAAATAAAATTATGACCGAGAGTGACCTTACTATCGTGATCCAAAACCAGCGAATTGGCGAAATTTCGCGAAATTTCGGTTTTCGCCCCGAATTTATATATGCCGCCAAATTCAAAAATTTTAAAAATTGATTTTGCTACAGTGTTGCTACAGTAATTTCGGAATTTCGGCGAAATTCGGTCAAATTTCGCCGAAATTTCGGGTTTGGAGTCCGGATTTTCAATTTTTTGCCGGATTTGAACGGAATGGGTCCAATAACACTTAAGAAAGTCTTGTTCCATGAAAATTTGATGAAAAACTAATTTTTGTGATTTTTAAAATTTGGGCAGAAACCTTGTCAGATTTTTAGGAATTTTAAAAGATTGATAATGATGTGAAAAAATTATGGTACCATTCTTAGTAGTTTGGGATCATACACAAAAAGTTTAAAAATAATTTAACATCATTTGTTATCTTTAAAAATAAAAACCGAATGGACATAATTGGGACAGTAAACTTATTAGATTTTTACAAATTTTCTCCTGTGTGATCATGATCTGAAATTTTTATGACATATTAATAATTTTCTCAGTACCATTTTATAAAATTTTTAAAAAATTTAAATTTTCTTTGTTTGCTCAATAAAATCTATCAATACAGTAAGCACTGAACTTATATGATTGCAATCTGCTCTGCACAGTTTTCAGATTTCGGATTTTGATTTATCAGACAATTCAAATATTTTTAAACTTTTGCAAATTTGTTTTTCAAGTTCATTTCAGGTAATGATCCTTATTTAAAATTTTCAGCTCCATATATTGTTCCAGGAATTTATAAAATTCTGACAATGTACTGTGTACATATTTCTGTTTTCTGTTTTGGATTTATCAGGCAACTCAAATATTTTTATAAATTTTTGAAATTTTGTTTTTCAAATTTATTTGAGCTAAGGATTCTTATGTAAAAGTTTTAGCTCAAAATAGTTCTCCAGGAATTTATAAAAATTCTGACATTCAAAGTATTAGTTTTCAACTCTCTCTGTGTTTGAATTTTTAAAAATTGCTCACATTTGATCATCATCTGAAATTTTTCCAGATATATCATAAGTATGTCAGGAATCTCCACCAAAATTTCAAAACTTTCTAACATCGTTTGTACTATTTTTCATCCGGTTCAAACTTGCCAATCAACGCTTTCATCTACATAGTATCAGTATTTGAATTTTTAAAATTTCACAGATCTGATAATCACCTGAAATTTTATGAGAACATCTCTAATGTGGCAGGAACCTACAAAAAAATTTCAAAATTTTTCGGGGTCGTTTGAACCAATTTTCAGTCAGTCCAATTTGGGCGAATTTCGGCGAATTTCGGGGTATTTTCGGCGAATTTCGGAAAATTTCGGTGGAAATCAAACCGGATTTGAATTTTGAAATTTGAATTTTGAATCTTGTCCGGCCGAAATTATCGAATTTCGGCCAAAATTTCGGATTTCGGCCTGTCCCGAATTTTTTTCTCAAACGAAAAGTTCATCCCTGCTTACTATACTCCATATATATAGAGAGAGAGGCTGGCCTTGCCCTAGCTAGCTGCATCGATCGTGTCGTGTGTCTAGCGCTGCTTGGGCAGGCCATTCGTGCAAGCAGCGTACGCCCACCTTTGTGCTTTCCTTTTCTTTCGTCCATGTGGCTTGTCGATATTGGTCGCGTCTGTGTGCTCTCAGCTGCTGACGGATCGAACAAAGGAGAAAAAGGCTGGCCGGGGAAAGGAAAACGAGCCAATTGATCGATCGCTGCATGGGTGTTTGCTTCAGCATTGCTTGATAAGCTACACCTCCTATGGTCCTACCTGAATCCTGATCGATCTCCTGCACGCCGGCACTATTATTACGTAATCCACACATCACTATCATCGTATCCGCGGTTCTTAAGTTTTTCAAAAACGATTGTGATAAGTAACTTCGAGGTGTTAGTAATAATCACTATCGGTTCCGAGATTATAAGTTATCGCGATGAAGATCGATATATCCGAATCGGTTTTTCATTAAAGTGATAGTGATGCGACACGGTCATCACTATCGGTTTTTATCACTATACGAAAAGAACCGAGAATGATGACCGCGACATCACTATCACTTTTAAGAGAGAACCGACATGACATGCGATACTGTATCACTATCGCTCTTTTTATGAAGCGATATCGATGACCGCACATCACTATCGCCATTGAAAAGAACCGATTCGATGTCGCAGTGCACATCACTATCGCTTTTGAAAAGAACCGATTCTCGATGCAAGATCGCTAGGTTATATATACCACTCGCATCGAACTCTTCTCTCGTTGTTGCTCCAGAGAGATTTTTCCGCCCCACCCGAGAAAATAGCTCATATTGTGTGGTTGGAAGCAATACTTGGGTGAGAAAATTTGAAGTCCTCATGGGTGGGTATTAAGAGGGCAAAATTGAAACCCTATCTTGAGGAGATTCTCTTTTGCCTTCTTTGCTTTTCTTCAAAATGTGATCAGCAATTCTTTAAACCCTTCAATTTTGAACCGTAATTTCGATATGTCGTCAATAAAGTTTAGGTTGCAATCGAATTGTATATGATTTTCAGATTTCACACTTTTATTTGACAAGCACATATCTATTTAATTTTGTAGTGCGATCTCCTGCTTATATGGAATTATTATTGCTATCATGTGGTAACTGTTATTAGAGTTTAGGCGGCGAATCCTACGCCTCCTGCTCGAGGGTGCTTATTTATAAATATGCCGAACGAAAGGGCATATTTATAAGCGAAAATCTCAATTGTCCACGCTTTTTGATTAGCCGAGGATATATGATTCGAGCAAGTTCTCGAAGTCGTGTTGTACAACTTCGAGTAGATTTCGTAACGTTTCTCGGTGTTCTCCGGATACACACCTCTTGACTCGTTGTCGAGACGGTATCCGGAGAACAATGTGAGATGTCAGCAAATTTTCTCCGAGTTGTACAACGGCTTAGAAACTTGCCCAACCATATATCCTCGAATGGGATTAGGACCTAACCTATTTAGAGATTAGGAGTCATCGTTGGTACCTTTGATTTGTTTCTTGTAGTAGAAAGATTTGCAAGCTCATGCACTAGCTATATAATTAGATTATTTGATATCATTGTTGATGTTAAAAATTTATGTCTCTTATGTAGGGAATTAGAAGCTTTAAACCGTGGAAGAAGCTAGGTATCGATGGGAGTACATTTATATATCTTGGAACCCGCCCACTATTTTGCAAAGGTAATATTAATTGAAATGATGTCTCAATATTTAAAATAGCTATAGCTAGTTGTCGCCTCCAGCTTTTTCTTTAATTTATTGTGCGAAATTTAATTGCAGATGGACCGTGAGGAATGGATGTATCGTAAAAGCCGTGTGAGTGCTGAATTTCGTAGGGGTGTTAAGGAGTTCAAAAATTGCGTAGACGACATGGTGAGGAGGGGTGTAAGCTTCATATATTGTCCTTGCATTGATTGCATCAATCTGAGGAGATTTAACAACTCATCTCAAATTGAGGACCACCTAATTCGACATGGCTTCATGAGGAATTACACATGCTGGATCCATCACGGGGAGACAGGTAGTACCCTTCCGATATGCAACGAAAATACGGTGGAACCGATGACGAGTTGCGATCGATATGTTTGAGGAGGATAATTTGGAGCAAATGTTGCGGGATGTGGAGGGTAATTACACGGAAAGAGAGTTTGAAAAGTTTAAAAGCTTGATAGAAGACGATGCCAAACCGATGTTCACAGGTTGCAAAGTGGAATACACCAAAGTTGGGTTCGGTCCTTGCATTATTCGAACTAAAGGTAAAACACCGCTGGATGATACAAGTTTCAATGCACTACTAGTTCTTCTATCGGATCGCTCCCGAGGGAAACGAGTTGCCAACAAGCATTTATGAAGCGAAGAAGCTACTATGTCCCATGGGAATGGAAATAGAAAAGATACATGCATGTCCTAATGATTGCATCTTGTACCTTAACGCACATCGAGTCAGACGCTTGTCCAGCTTTATGTGTGCCCTGTACAAACAAAAAGAGAAGCGAACGACAAGAAGCGTAAGAGCCGAGGCAACGACGGTGAAGAGGTCACTAAAGGTGCACCGCCAAGGTATTGTGGTACTTGCCCATCATTCCCCGTCTCGAGCGGTTGTTTGCAAATCCGAGAGAGCCAAAATTGTTATGCTGGCATTACGAGTCTCGAAGGAAGATGGCAAGTCGAGACACCCTACTAATTCGCTCAATGGAGAAACATCGATTGGAAACATGAGGAGTTTGGTGCCGAAATGAGGAACATAAGATTTGGGTTGAATATCGACGGAATGAATCCGCTTGGTAACATGAGCAATCGTCAAAGACTCGCCGCTTCATAGGTATCTACAACCTCCTCCTTGGTCGTGCATGAAGCGGAAGTATATCATGATGTCATTACTAATCTCGAACCCAAACACCGTAGAAATGATATTGATGTGTACCTTGCACCATTGATCGAGGATTTGGTAAAATTGTGGAATGAGGGGTCGTGTGGGATGCGAACAAAGAGAGCATTTCACCCTACGCTATGGTATTTTGCACCATAAATTATTTCTCGCCCTTGGTAATTTAAGGTGTTACTGATTTAAAGGAGCCAAAGCGTGTCCTATTTGTGAAGAGGAGACCGAGAGTCTATGGTCAGCCGAATTCCAAGAAAACTGTGGTTTATGGGTCATCGAGGTTTTCTACCTCAAGTCATCGATACCGTAAGATGGATGACAAATTTGATGGGAAGAGGGAAGTCCGCTCGCACCGCATGCCTATGAGTAGAAGCCAAGTATATTCACGGTAGAGGATATCGATGTTCAAGATGGAAAGAGCCAGAATCTGCTCGTCCCTAAGACCATTTAGAAGAAGAGGTCAATATTCGGGACTTACTGCATCGAAGGAGTTAGATGTCCAGATTGTATTGATGTCATGCATGTTGAGAAGAATGTCTCGCGATAACTTGGTTGGCATCCCGCTGAACATACCTAGGAAGACCAATGATGGTGTCAATGCTCGTCGCGACATGGCCTACATGGGAATCGGGCCTGACTTGTAGTAATAGAGGAGGATGGAAAATGTCCGTACATCCTCAAGCATGCTACACCCCGGCCCAAGAAGGAGAAAGAAGATCTCTAAATGTCTCCAAAGTATTAAAGTTTCATCTCGCTACTCCACGAACATTAGGAAGCTTGTGTCTATGGATGATTTGAAGTTGTTGGGCATGAAGTCCCATGATCGCCATGTCTTGACGACCAAATGCTCCTGGGGCCTGTAATCCCAAATATTCTCCCAGAGGATGTCAGTTGGCAATCACAAAGTTGTGTTATTTTTTTCAATGCGATCTTCTCGCAGTTATTGACCCCGATATACTAGACAACTTACAGAGTGAGGTGGTGCAGACTCTATGTCACCTTGAGATGCATTTCCCACCGCCGTTTTTGACGTAATGGTCCACCTTGTTGTTCACCTTGTCGAGAGATTAATATATGTGGACCCGCTTTCCTACGCTACATGTATCCGCTCGAGAGGTACATGGGTATATTAAAGTCGACGTGAGGAATCTGGTTGGCTTCGAGGTAGTATTGTTCACTACAAGGAACGTTATTTTCCCCGAGTGTTTTCCACACTCGGGATAGGGGACAAAACACTCGGGATACCCTATCCCGAGTGGGCACACTCGGCGTAGTGCACTCGGTGTTATTTTATCGGAAAAGTTGGCTATGCCGAGTGTACACTCGGAAAAAAACGATACCGAAAGTGCACTCTGGATAGCTCTAGGATTGAGGACCACCACCGTGGCGTGCGGGGTAGTGACACGTCAACATTTATGCTGAGTGCACTCTCGGATAGGTTGTGCCAGCTATGCCGAGTGCACTCTCGGGATACGGCGTGCCATCTATTCCGAGTGCACTCTCGGGATAGGGCGTGCCATCTATTCCGAGTGCACTCTCGGGATAGGTACCAGACCCTGGCCACAAAACAGCCAGCTCAAATTCACATCCACAATTCACATCCAGCCACGATACATCCAATTCACATCCAATTCACAATACATCCACAATTCACATTCAGCACAATTCAATTCACATTATCAAGCCACAATATAACATTATCAATTAACATTTCAATAATACGCTGAACCAAAGAATAACATGTAGTCCAATAAATGTGTAGTCCAATAAATGTGTTAGTTACTATCAAGGTTCCTCATCACCAAAGAATAACAGCTTCTTAATAATATTGACCTCGAGCCTTGCGTGCATGCTTCAGGCAATCGAGCTTATACAGCACAATCACTATAATGCAACATTGGCTGATTTTGTTCTCAAGAAGGTATACAAAGTGTTGAGAAATTAAGCAGATGGAACAAAAGGTGAAAAGATGAACTCTTGATGAATTGAGAAATTATGTTTGAACAAAGATTAACTCAGAGACTTGAAAACATGAACGAAGAACAGAGTTTAAAGTATTGTACAACACCGGTTTGTTTTTTTGCCTCGCTTGTAGAACATCTGAAAAGGACAAAGACAAGACCTCTCAATAAAATAGAGGAGATGAACCAAGAAGCAAAAGAAGACTTTGAAATGATGCGGCTGATAAAATTAATATTTTCTGTAAGTTGAAAAGGCTCGAGCGCTTTTATGACCTAATAGACAATGGTAGAGCCTAGAGGAACAGGCCTTAGCCTTTTTCATATTTTGCTCCAATTACATACTCTACACTATATCAAACAATAACTTTCTCGAAATTGATTATGGCATTCAGAAACATATATTACGACATATTTTATTTCCTCTAAGCTACATGCATAAGGATGAAGGATCATAGGACCCTGTGTCAAGGTTGCCACTCCAAAGATTAGAGTAAATTTGGTCAGAAGATCAAGGTGACCAAAGCATGTGAAAACCTAGATTTATGCAAACGCCACAAACATGGTACAAATAACATAGCACTATCACTAATGACTCCATGGAAAATTAACAACTTGCTTCGCAATACTCCGCAGATGATGATTGCTTCAACTAGGCAAGTTAACATTACGCATTCAATAGAGTACATGATGTCTCGAGAAACAATGCAAAGTCCAGAGAATTTTAAAGATGTTGAATGCTTAATGTATCATGTTGACAATCAATTGTAAGTAGCTAAACCTAGACATGTTTTATCGCATAAAAGCATTCATCGTAAAAACCAAAGATAAAATTACTCGTGAAGCAAAGATCGATCTCGAACTTTTCTCAACCAAGCTATCCAACCTCTCTCTCTTGCAAGGACACTCTCGATAGTTTTATGCTGTTCAAATATTCAAATGTGAACAATTCAAATTAGCAACAAGTTGCTCCAAATCCCATAAAAATGGTGAGATAGCGGTAATCAGCTTGATCATATTATCAAAATCATTGTTTTAAGTTCCGAACAACATCATGTAATCAAGGTTGTTTGTATAGTATGCATGAAACAACAACAACAACCAAGTCTTTTATCCCAAACATGTTAGGGTAGATTAGGAAAGAAACCAAACAGTATGCATGCAAGATCATCCAAAATAATTATTTTCTCCTTGATCAAGCTCTCTGCTTTACCGAGATGAGGATTTGTTAATACTCAAGTCGGATCACGCAAGATGCAACCTACCTAAATGAAATCATAAAAAGTAGATCCAATTATGTTCGAGCAACTAAGAAAGGTGGAACTTTGGCTTGGCACCAACTCCATCTAAATTTAGTACCAAAGACGAAAGCGCTAAGGCCTAAGGCTATAGATCAAGGGAATATCCTAGAAAGCTAATTTCTAGGTACCGCTATAACAAGTGGAATGCATTCATCTAGCATGTAACTCAAAATATATCTAGTGTGATTTGTTTCTAGTAGGCACACATGGACATGGTTACAACTTACGTGTATTCTCGCAATCGAAAATATCTCGAGTTAAGAAAATTTCAGATAAGTAACACTTACTAGAATAATTTTTGTTTCATCCAAGTCCCTCTCGATTTTCATTAACTTGTCGACCTCTGCAGGTCCTACAAGATGATGAATTAAATGAGAACATGTTTTTTTATGTGTGTGTGTGTGAGAGAGAGAGAGAGAGAGAGAGAGAGAAAGAGAGTAGGTCCAATGCAAGCACAAACCAGTGTCAATTGTACAATTATTCTTAGGAAAACACGATAAAAGGCTTTGCTCCTAATCAAAGTTCATTTTAGCCACAAACATGACAAGCAGAATTATATGATTACTCGTAAAAAAATAGCACACTCCTCCATTTTTTGAAGATTGAGGGAAGCCCTCAGCAATCCAGCTAGTTGAATAACTCTTTAGCAGTCAAACAATGATACACCAACATCTTTGAAAATGTGCTTCTTGTGAATTATGACAATTTGGACTCACCAATGACAAACCAAGTAGAGTACAAGCACAATGTATGATTATATTGATGTCCAAAACATATAATCCATTTCTGAGAAGCCCACCAAAACATCAAACAACTTAGAATAGATATGGTTTGTTTTTCGTTCATCTAAAAACAAGCATGGCAGGTTGCAATGGAGATGTTGGAAACTTATTTTTCATTACAGACTTACGGTTGAACTAATTTAATTGACCTTTCCATATAGGATAGGAAAAATAAGGTAATTTTTTTAGGGAAAAAATAAGGTCAGTTACAAGCTCCTATCGATGAACACACATAGGTCGTTTATTAGCTCCTATCAATGAGCACAGATACATAAAGTGCTTCTATTTCATAGTAAGTTGTAAACTCGATATTTTGTCAAAGCGTCTGTCGAGAAAGGCCACCGTTGAGTACCTTCATAAAATAATCATATCAATAACTCAATCTCATAAAAGGACTATAAAGCAATAATACACTAACAAAGTTATTCTAGTTATGGGTGATAGTAAATCATCCTGTATGTATGACCATAATATATTCAAGAATCAAATATCTAATCGCACATATGCATACTGTGACCGTAAGAGCCGCAGGAGAGCGACGGTGGGAGGGCGGCGCGGCACGGCCGAGAGACAGGAGATGAGGGGCGCGAGAGGCGGCTCGGGCGATGGGAACGAAGGCGTGCGCCTGGCGCCGACCGACGGACGAGGCGGGCGCCTGGCCAAGTGAGGAGCGACGGCGTTCAAGTGAGAGGCGGCGTTCCAAGGGAGGTGCGGCGAAGGCGTTGCAAGGGAGAGGAGGGAACTGGTGGCCGGCGGCGGCGAGAGGCGGCGGTGGTCTGCCGGTGGCGGCAGCAGGTCTTGGCCGGAGGAAAACTTCGCTACCGAATTTTTTATCGGGCGGGCGACAAGTTCTCAAGGGTGAGAGCCGAATCGATGGCTATTCGGTGATCTCGAGCGAGTGGGCACTCGGGCTAGGTGGCGGAGGGTCTATCCCAGTGTCCTCTCGGCCTAGGTGGCGACGGCGTGCAGTAACCCTATAACATGCGCCGAGCCTAGGGTTTGCTTGATCCGAGCCGAGTGGGCACTCGGTCTAGGTGGCGGAGGGTATCTCCAGTGGGCACTCGGCCAGGTGGTAGTCATCGCACGTGGTTTGCCAAAGATACTACGCGGCATCTGAGCCGAGTGGGCACTCGGTCTAGGTGTGTCTCTCCAGTGGGCACTCGGTGTTAATTGATTGATCCCATTGGTTAGGCCGGTGTTAATTTAATGAGCATACGTAATATGTTATACTATTTGATAATGATAATTTTGAATTGGATTGGCTCTGTTCTCTATTTCGCTTCTAAATATGGCTAATGGAGGTCGTTTTGGCAATGATACTAATTTTTAGTCAGATCCTTAAATTTCATAGTATTATGTTATACTCATTTAATCAGAAATTTTAGGTTGTGACATTTGATAGCAAAGATAGCATGCATACGCATCAAGCAAAAAGGGGAAAATACAACTTGTTTAGTTGCGGGGTAGACATTCTTAATGATAGTCTAAATGTCCGACTTGTTTTATTCTTTGTACTCTTCATCCCAATGGTTACTTTCTTTTTGTGTAGTTTGCACCTCTTGACCGCCTGATGCAATCGAAAGTTTCATTGGATACCGAAGCCAAGTTTGATACTTCTTATGGAAAGTGAACTCGCCAAACCTCATTATGTCTGCAGCAGATAAAGGGGTGAGTGGTTCTCTCCTAATTCTTTAGCATAACCAGCTTCTCTCTTCACGATCATTCCCATTTTCTAATTTCTAGTGGTTGGGCTGCCTTTTCTTTAATTTATCTGCATGCACGAGCAGACTTATTGCCTTTGTTGTTCATAGTGTCTCCCGAGTGGGCACTCGGGCTAGGTGGGTCTCTCCGAGTGGGCACTCGGTCTAGGTGGTAGTCCCGGCACATAAGCAAGTTCTCACTTCTTGTGAGAACATTTAAAATCAACTAACCCCTATCCCGAGTGCCCTCTCGGTCTAGAGCAACCAACCCCTATCCCGAGTGCCCTCTCGGCCAGAGTTTGCCCTAGCCACCAAGCGAGAGAGTTTCATTTGAATCGATTTAGTCTACTCTCGAGTGCACTCTCGGTAAATATGTACCGAAAGTGCCCTCTCGCTATTTGTAATCTACACCGAAAGTGCCCACTCGGGATAGGTGCACCGCCTTTCCCGACATGCCAACTCGGTCATCCTACGTGACGCCAAAACGCATATTTCGAGTGCACTCTCGGAATAGATGTTCAGACATGCAGAGCACACTCGGAATAGAGTTCTTTGTCCGAGAGGTGGCTAGAACGAGAGCACTTTCTATAGGTTGATCTACTCAGTGTGCACTCGGCTTGTTATTTTCACACTCGCCCCAAAACTGGATTCTTGTAGTGGTTGAAGGTTATGGGACTCAAGAGTTTATTGAGTTTTATGTGGACTACTTGGGTAAAAGACAAGCAATCGATGTTCTCAGATCTCGTCATGAGGGCGACTTTGTCGGTAAAGGAACCGTTGGGTCCAAACTAATGAGTCCGAGGTTTGATATGTATTGCAAGGCGATTTCACGCCTTGCGTAATAGCGAGAAGTTCGTCCATACATCGAGCAAAGATAAGTTGATATTACGGAAGAGAATCCACAAATGAATGAGTTTATCGCACAAGAACACAATGATCGATTCTCACATGGTTCAAAGAAAAGCGGAGATCTCCTTTAGTGAGAATGTAAAATGGTAGGTCGACGACCAAGATTTAATGTACGACATGGCAGGGTACGATATTAATGGTTACACCTTTTACACCGAGAGTCAAGATGCCAAGAGTATCGCCCAAAACAAAGGTGTGAGTATAAATGCTTTCTCGATGATCATCACTCAAAACAGCCTCCCCAACCACAATGAACTCCTACTATGGGCTGATCAAAGAAATTTGGGAGCTCGACACGGAATATACCAAGTTCCATTATTCCGATAAGTGGGTACGACTTCCACATGGAGTGAAGGTCGACAAGAGAGGCTTTACTATTGTGGATCTCAAGAGACTCGCCTATAAAGATGATCCGCTTTGTCCTTGCGGGCAAGCAACTCAAGTCTTTTACGCGCCGATCCGCCAATTTGAGGTTGCACGCCGTTCTTCATAGCAAGAGACGGATCGTAGGAGTTGAAGATGTTGTAGATGAAGAAGAGTATAACCAATTCGATGAGATACCTTCATTTGCGATGGGGCTTGTCTTAGCGGGGATGACGACACACATGGAGCCAATTACATGCGAGTAGATCATCATGAAGGGCGATTGTAAATAAATAGACTATTATAATGTATGTAAAATAGTTTGCAACGCTTTCAAAGTAAAAATCCAAGGTGATTAATTCTCGCTTGGAGGCTTCATGGAAATGCATGCAATTTCTTTTTATGCCTGCACTTTGTGCCATAATTTGTGAAAGAAAATTCCATTTGACTAAATTATTGTTCTGGAAAGCTTGTAAATAGTCGAAAGTTCATTTCTCGAAATTTTCGTACAATTCCAGATTAATTTGAAAAAGTTTTGACTTTTCTACGCTTTTACGCGACAAATCATGTCTACGAAATGAATTTTGGCATATTTCTTGAATGAGGTCGCTTCCAAAAATATTTTATGAAAAGTTTTGCATTATCCTGAAATATGTTTCTGCAAAATTTCTAATAATTTCAACAATGTATGACAAAGTTATGGCATTTTCTCTTTGATGAAATGCTGAAAATTCAGAACTTGCAGATGTCTGAAAAGGAATAGTGCAATAAACTACATCAATTGTCGGTTTTATTAAAAAAGTGATATCGATGACTAACATCAGTGTTCTATTAGAAAAGTGATGATAAAGCACCAATATCGGTTTTATTAAAAAGGTGATACTGATGATTAACATCAGTGTCGGTTTTTATTAAAAAAGTGATACTGATGACTAACATCAGTGTTCTATTAGAAAAGTGATGATAAAGCATCAGTATCGGTTTTATTAAAAAAGTGATAATGATGATTAACACCAGTATCGGTTTTATTAAAAAAGTGATACTGATGATTAACATCAGTGTCGGTTTTTATTATAAAAGTGATACTAATGATAAAGCATCAGTGTCGGTTTTCCTTACAAAAGTGATACTGATATGTGATTATCAGTGTCGATTTTATTGTAAAAAGTGATACGGATACTGATAATCCTTCGATTTAAGTGTTTTCGGTCTAACCCTAAGCATTCATCGATCCATTACGCAATACAGCAGCCGACGCCTCATCCACGCCTCGCTCGCCTGACGCCTGCCGACTAGCCTCGACGCCTCACGCCTCGGCTAGCCCGCCCCATCGCCTCGCCCCGACGCTCACGCCATCGCCTCGCCATTTGCGACCCCATCGCCTCGACACCGCCTCGACGCCTGCGCCCATCGCCTCGACACCGCCGACGCCGCCCCCATCGCCTCGACGCCCGACGCCCAGAAGTGAGTAAATTTTCAGATTACTCTCTTCTTGTTCTCATCAGTGGGGTTGAGATTGGTATTGCCTCTGTGATGATTATAAGGTAGAATTGATATTGGCAATTTATTTTGAGAATAAGGCCTTGAACCGTAGACTTACATGCATTAGAAGTTTTTGATTACTTCACTGCTCGATAGTCGATTGTTAATCCGCTTCAGCTTTTGGCTTATATGTGACTATTGCTTATGATTCATCAATTCGGTTAGCTTGTTGATCGATTCTCAGATATGCTCCAAAGAGCTTTTCTTGTTCAATTAGCCTATCGATCTCGATCTTGTTGATAAAAGTAATAAACCGCAGATACTACATTCTCGCCTATTAAGTTAGTTACTTTATGTTGGCAAGTTACAATAAGCTATATTGACCGATTAGTATATCTCACTTATATATTAACTCGATACATACTTCTCAATTTAATTGAGTACTTTACATAACAAAGGAATCTTGATATCAATTCCATTTGTGCATGTTAAGGTGGTAAGGGTTTGAGGCCTTATTCACTCAATTTATTGTCTTGCCCATTCATGAGTAAGGTTGAAGATTTATAATCTTCAAACCAAACCCTAAAATCGAGAGCAATCACATATTATTTCCTCCATACTACCATAGTAGACATGATTCTTTTCATGAATGCCATAGTCTACATAATTTATTTCATCTTCTCAAATATGTTAGTATGATCATTCTTGAATCATGTATATGTTCTCATATTGTTGTATGGAATAATATATAAAACTTGCTCTTATTACTGCTTTATTACAACAATTTTTCAATTTGATTATCTCCAATTTTTCAAAAGAAGAACAGGAGCCGACATGAAATTCAAACTCCAATTTTTAATTTGATTATCTCTTAAATAGGAAATTGGTATTCAGTTTCACAATTCCATGCTCAATTTCCCAAATGACCATATGTCACCAGACAAACATAGAAATTGGTCAGTGAGTCCATCTCGATTAGTAAATAACAACATATTAAGTAATCGTGGATGCAATAGTTAAATTCTAGCTTCAGATACATTTGAAACACAAACTAAATAATGAGATAGTACTATAGGGTTATTTGCAAAGTTCAGATTTACAGGAAGTTCAATTTTTGAAAACTACTTGAGCGCCACGCCACGCCCGGTATAGTGCTTTTTACTGTACTTGTATTTTTTACTTGCATGTTATTATTGTTACCGTAATATGATCTACGTTAGAGTTCAAAATGCGTAATATACGCCTCCCTGCTCGAGAGTATTTGATTATGAATATGCCATTTCGGGATATTCATAAGCAAGCGCCTCAAATTGTCCACGTTTTTTAGCTGAGATATGTGGTTGGGCAAGTTCTGAGCTATGTTGTACAACTGAGTTGATTTCGATAGCGTTTCCACGGGTGTTCTCCGGATACACACCCTCTTGACCTGTTGTCGAGACGTATCCGGAGAACAATGAGATGTCACTAAATTTTCTCTGGTTGTACAACGCTTAGGAACTTGCTCGAACCACATATCCTCGAATGGGATTAGGACCAAACCTATTTAGAGATTAGGGTTATCGCTGGTACGTATTTAGTTGGTCAACAGATATTGCATGTTATGTCGCTACTAACTTGACCTTCTTGTGTTGCTATTCTTGCAAGTATCGAAAACCAACCTTATTGTTCCCATTGTCTTGCAAGTATTATTGCCATTGCATTAGTACATTAATGCCCAAATTCTCTGTTGATGTTGTGAAATCTGAAACTTGTTGGTATAAGTAAACATCTGCTAGTGCTAAATTCACTTGTCATATGGAATGGGCTTTTGTTTTTTATCCGAGCATATGGAATGGGCTTTTGTTTTTTATCCGAGCATAGGTTAGAGTTTAAGTTGGTCAATAGATAGACTTTTGTTCTAACAATTGCATACTATGAATTATCTGTTGATCCTTTACAAGATTTATTGTCAAGTGCATATAGTAGCTTCAAATTGCTTTCTCTCATGTCACACATATGACCTTATCGATAAGAAAACTCAAAATATCGCAACTAGAGAGCATCGCCTGCCGCCGCACAGTAGAAGGTGTCTTCGAGGGCCGAGTATGGTTCCAATTACTAAAGGGCCGAGTAAGGTGAGAAAGACCCGAGGACCAAACAAAGGGGCTACAGGAGAACGCCATGCAGTTCTCCGCTTCAATGCCACTTGGGTCCTGACGGGCCTCCTAAGTACATGGGGCGATACCGGTCATTTCTTGGCCAATTGGTGAGGGAGAGAGTGCCCATAACAATTAAGGATTGGAGAAAAGAAGTCAACACGAAAGCGTAAGAATCGGTTGTGGGGCGAGGTTAAGGGTAAATGGATTATAGAGGAGGAAGATGAACCCAAAGCGAGATGGTACGCTTGAAGAGGATGGGTGTGGCCTTGAGGCACTTCAAGGCCCTTATGCACAATGCGAGTACGTCTTTGAAAGGCCGTACACCATTCGAGAGGTATCCATTTGTGACCCCGATGTTTGGGCGGAGTTCACGAGGATGAAGGGTACGCCAAGGCGCAGTAACGAGAGAGAGGAACATCACCGTCGGGAGGCATAACACGCACCCGCACCACCCTGCAGACAAAGCTATGAGGGGAAGAAGGCGAGTGGGCGCGACAAGCCGAGGAGTGCGCCACTCGACGGTGATGCCTTACTCCCACATATCCGAGGAGCTGCACGCAACTAGGTATTAGCGAGGACAAAGAAAACTCGACGGCAGCTTGTAGTTGCAAACCCTCGCTATCGCCAAGTCGCCTCTACCATCGTAAGACATCTAACTTAGTACAATACAATTGACCCAACTTGTTGTATTTCAAATATAATTCGTGCTCGCTATTACAGAAGAGGTAAGCCAAATGAAAAGAACAGGGACCTTCCCGAGCTAAGGGTCGCAGGACATCCCGCTGTCCGCGATCGGAAGTTCGACCATAAGGCGGGTGCTTGCCGAGGGGCGGACACACGAAGAAGTCCTACTTTCAAGATGACGCCATGAGTGCCGTATCAAGGTCATGGCAGGCACATGCGGAACGCCTCAAGGACACACTAAGGGAGCAACTGAGGGAGGAGATTAAGGAGGAGATGAGGGGGGAGATGAGGGCATGTGAGGAGGAGATAAGAGGGGAGATGATGGCACGTGAGGATCGCCTGAGGGCCGAGATGATGGCTATGATTTCCCGAGTCGAGCTGATGCCCTCGACTCTCATAGAGAAGTTCGTGCTCTGACCTAGCAACAAGCGGTTCCAAAAATGATAAGACCGGTCCCTAGCTGAAGGTAATAATTAATTTTTCCTGAGTTAAAGCTACGAGTGTAACTCCCGCAATGTTTTTCCTCAAGTTGTACACTTCTTGCAGTGCTGCTAGTGCCACCACCATCATGACGGAGGATGGATTTCCGTCCGAGGTTACACGCTGGGTTGCATTTGCATGCAACGAGACCGACATTGCGGCATGGTCACCGTGAGGAAGGGCTACATGAGGGTGCAGTGGACTACGCCCACGAAGACTTCTTATCACATGTGCTCGATTTCCCCAACGAAGATATCACCACTCTCGCAAGCACGCATGTCGCTCATCAAGTGGCCCACGACGGGTGTCGATCGGTGAAGGTAAAAATCCTCCACGCCTTCTCTACCATTCCAAGATTACCGCAGAAGTTAAATATATGTGTGCTTCAGAGGTTCCTCCTGCGCCGCCTCGCCTCCCGCCTCCGCCTCTCGCCTCAAGGCCTCGCCTCCCCCGCCTCGCCTCCCGCTCTTGCCCTGCTGCTGCCTCCCGCCTCGCTTCCACTGCTCCAACCACAATGATGACACAGAGCGCAGAGTCGACATGTAAAAGGACAAACACGACACCAGAGAACCACAGGAGGCCTCCGAGACTCCTTCCGCCAAGAGGGCAAAGTCGATAGAGGCGATAACGCCTTAAGGTACTTGAAAAGCCCATCGCCTGACCTCGAGACTCCTTCGACACGTAAAGAAAAAGTCAAGACAGCCACGTGCACCTCAGATGATTATAAGACCCACGAGCATGGAAAGCCCATGATTGCATCGCATTTAACCGAATCATCTAGGCAGTGTGGACTCGCATGCTCCATGGATAGTACCTTGATAAGGTGAAGGGGAGAGCGCCGAGTCGACTTCAACGTGAAGTATAAAATGGTACATTTTCACCGTGACGAGGATGGAACATTCCCGCCGCTTTTGAGGATCTATTCCGTGTGTACCAAATGAAAGCCGCCGATATTTCTACTTTACGATCATGGACGCTGTGAGTATCACATCATATAGCTTGCGCCATGACTTTTATAGGATTTTGCATTATGTTTTCTCACATTCAACACGAGTTGCGTGATAATGAGACAACGAGCCGTGATTTAATCTACACGGTTGGGTTTGTCAACCCCGAGCTTGTGTTCGCGACCATGGCTAGGCTTCAACCGGTGTTCGCTAGTTAGCTACATCAAGGGGGTATTGCATGCTTCGTTTAATAAGGACTTCATTGTATTGTCGCACTAACGAGGAGTAAGTAGTACTTTTCGATTCAATTACTTGTGCGCACTAAAACCGTATGTGAACTTATTTCCTTGCACTACATTTTATTTAATAAGCAACCATTGGGTTCTACTCGTCCTCGCTCCGAGTGAAAACACAAATACACATTTAACTCGACGAGAAGAGACCGATGGCATACGCCGATCAAGCCTCCTTGCGTAAGTAAGCACATTATTGTAACCTAACACATCCGAGGAATTTAACTACGCTTATTTTTTTACTTAATGGTGCTCTCCAATGTATGCGGGGTTTCTCGACTATGTCGATGAAGGAGGGTCAGCACGGCGACAAAAAGGGCAAGACACCTGCAAAGATAAGCGATTTAAGGTACAAGTGCCTAGCATATATATGATTAATTTTTTGACATCTAATCTTCGTGGTGAATTTCTTTTCTCTCTTCACAGCTGCCATCAACAAAAGCAGCGGTGACCATTGCGGCTTCTATGTCATGCAAGACATGGTCATCGTGGTCGGCAACTCACAACTTTTCCCTAAGGTATATGTACATGCATAATACTATACTTATCCTTTTACATAGAAATTTTGAAACCGAAATTAATACTATTTCGCTTTCCAAAAGATCAATATCCCCGTAAGATTTTAGACAAAGAAAGCACTCAACAATTTATTTAGACCACTTATGCCGCAGTAATCGTTAGAAGTTGTAACGTACCATTTTTTTTCAAATTTCTGGAACTTGAATTTCAAAACCCGAACCTGTGAAATTTTATTTGAATTAATTCCAGCTCGAATTGAATTTTCCAAAGCAAAAAGGATTTAATGTGATTAATATAAACTTCAAATTAATTATTTCTTATTTTATTTGGGTTCCTTGTATTTCATTTGATTTTTCTGTATTTTTGGAGATTTTTCGGGATTTGTTTGCTATTTATTTGAGTTTATGGAATTAATTCGAATTTTTTGGAATTTTATTGAATTTCTCAAATCCTTTAATCCTTTTTTGGCAGATTCACTGTTCATACGACCGCCCATCTCCGCTCACTCACCGCCCGTACCCATTTCAACTCGTCGCACCCCAACACAAGAAACCCTAAACCGTCACCGTTGATCGCTGATCCGACGTCCGAGAATCGCGCCACCATCCACAGCAAACCCTAACCCTAAACCGACTTTTCCCCTTACCGTCTGATCCCGATCCAAGGCACGCTGAAGGAGCCACGTCGCCATTCAAGCCGCCGGTCGAACCCTAGCGACGCCGCCTCTGCCTCGGTGCCGCTTCACGCCCCAAGGCTATAAAGCTAACTCTGCTCCACGCGCCAGCTTTCTCCGCCTACAAGACCACCGCCCTAGCCACACCTCCCGAGACGCAGCTAACAGGCGAAGGCCTCGCCGAGTACCTCCTCGTCGTCTGAAAGCCATTGCCATTCTATTCCGGTGAGTCTCCGCCAGATTTTTGGTACCCTTGTGTTCATCTCGTTCTCTCCTCCGGATCCGCTAACTCTTCGCTCGATTCGCTATCCTTCGCCGCTTATGCGCCGCCTTCCCGACCGCGGAGTTGCACTGGCCCGCGCCGCCGAGCTCCCTCTTTCAACGCCGTCGTCCGACGGGTCTTCAACGGTCCAAATCCGCCACGCCTCCCTCCGTAAGCCACCGAATCAACTGCCATGAAGTTGTCCGCGTGTTGCCCCGTGTCCGCCACATGGACGCCACCTCGGCCTTAGGTCCATGTGTCATCCCCGTCAGCGACACCGTGTCGCCGCACCTATCGGTCTTGCCCGTCGTCCGCCACTGGCGCCGCTGCGCACGCCGCAGATGCGCCACGCCGCCACCATATGCGCTAGATCCGCTGCGGGCACTACGCGCCGACCATGTCATCGCCACGCGCTCATCATGTCGATCTAACCCGCCATGTGTCGCCATGCGTATATGCCACATCGGTGCACACGCCGTCGCGACGCCGCCAAAAACCTGCTTCAGCCACGCCGCCGCCATGTCGGCCTACGTGGGTGCCACGGCGCTTCTAGCCGCCAGGTTCCGCCACGACACGCCTACGGCTATGCCCACATCACCACACTACTACAAAAGGGGTTATATTAGACACATCATCATAGACGGTTTTAAGAGAAAATCGTCTGTGATGTTTTTCGGGCACATCAAAGACGGTTTGTAGATCAAACCGTCTACGATACCTAATTATCACAGACGGTTTCAAATACGCATCGCATCGTGATGTTGTTCGAAGATATCACGAGACGGTTTGTGTATTAAACCGTCTGTGATTCGTGAAGTATGACAGACGGGTTTAGCTACAAACCGGCTGGAATGTTAGGAATAACTTCATAGACGGTTGGTGGATAAATCAGTCTGTGATATTTCGTCATCACAGACGTGTTTACCTACGAACCGTTTGTGATTATACATTGAAATCACAGCAACTGCGCGCCATACAAAAAAAGAGTACTGGATTATATAGATTGCATTATAATTGACAATTACTGCATTATAGATTGCATTATATACATAAGATCATTACAAAAGCGTTATAGATTGCATTATATATAAGAAGCATTACAAAAGATCGACTAGTACTATATATACTTTAACTAAAACAGATCACTGCTATATAGCTAGCTAGCTTAGCTTGCTACGCCTCGTCTTCGTCGTCGGAGGAAGCCGGAGTGGGGTCGGAGTCCACGGAGTCCTCACTGCGGCCGTCCGGGTCCTCGCTCGAGCCCGCTCGATCCGGGTCATCCTCCAGCTCCCACCCATCGCGATAGCCTCCTCGACGAGTCGAGCTACACGGAGGAGGAGGAGGAGGAGGAGGCCGCGGGCGCGGACGCTTCGGTGCTGGGGAGGCGGAGGAGGCTCGGCGCCGACGCCGCCTCGCGCGGGTGGGGCGGAGGCGCCCGGGAGGGGCGCGGTGGAGGCGAGGCGGCGAAGCGGCGCGGGGCGGAGATGGCACTGCAGTGGCGCCAAGAACCATTCGCGCATGGTCATGCCGCAGTATGGTTGGAGGTGGAGGTGGCGGTGGCGCCGATGGGGTGGAAGCAAACAGTTCTTTGGTGTGTTGCTCATGGCTCTAGGGTAGTCTTGCTCTCGTTCTTTGGTATGGAGGCGAGCGCACCGGCCGAGGGTTCTAAAAGGCGAGAGCGCACTAGCATTGGAAAGACAAGGAAGTCGCGATTAATGGGGATGACGCGCACCGCCGCACCGTGATTAGCGACGCGCGCGACGATCAAGTACCGCCCAGAAGACGAAGGGTCATCATTGCGCACGGTTTTAGTCAAAAACCGCTCTGGATCGATAGACATCGCAGACGGTTTTTGACTAAAACCGCTCGAGAATTATCACGACGGTGCCATCTATAGACCGCTCGTGATCTATGGAATATCGCAGACGGTTTACCCAAAACCGCTCGAGATCGTTATCGCATATATCCTCGACGGTTTTATTATAAACCGCCCGAGATGACGCTTCTATAGCGTAGAGCTCCCTTGACCGCCCATCTCTGCTTCTTTAACATTTCTAATCGCCTCTCGAGCTCTGCGATGCGATTGAAGCGTTCCTTATGTAAAGAGACCCTATATTTGGTGATTTTATTGCAGATCCTTGTGCTCTTGGTCATCCAAGGTTAGTAATTGCTTCTAATCTGAATTCCAATAATTAAATGATGAATTGCAATTGGGGAAATGAAGTTGTGTTCTAGGGGCCTGCTTGGGCAAATTAGAGCTAACTTCAAGAATAGATGGTTTTGTGTGGATACCCATTTATGCCTCATATGTGTAACCAAAGGGCAAAGGTGAGTAATTATTTAGAAACTTCAGAGTGGACACCCCTAGATCTAGCTTGTTGTATCCATTTGTACGCTATGACCTAAATTCGCCATTTAACTATTGTTACATATGTTGCGTAGATGGACGTAATCGGATGTATGTCGAGAACCGTATGAAGCACCGAGTATATTAATGGTGTCTCCGCTTAGAAGAGCCGCAGAGGAGATATGTCGAACAAAGGGTGGAATTTATGCCTTGTCCATGCTGATCGCGAGAATCTTCGGATGTTTCAAACCCAAAGATGATTGAAGCACACTTGATTCTACGAGGTTTCAAAAGGATATACTTGTTGGACCACCACGGTGAAGAGCAGATTATGCAGAGAGCAAGTAGTATCGGCATGGTGGACGAAGTCGATGATACTCCTGATGATATCGATTGTACTTTCGATGACAACTGGATCGATGCTACGGATGCGTAGGAACCGTGGATGAGCGGGACTATGTAAAATTCGAGCTTGATGGATGACTCGGAGAAACCTTTGTTCCCGGTGGCAAGTCCAGATACACAAGATTGTCGTCCGTGCTGGAATTGCTGAAATTAAAGGTAAGCAACGGGTGGTCCGACAAGAGTTTCACAAAGATTGTTGGGTGCAGTGGCGGATATGCTTCCGGAGGGAAACGAGTTGCCAACAACGACCTACAAAGCCAAAAGGTTCTTTGTCCCTTGGGAATGGAAGTAGAAAGAATACATGCCCGTCTCAATGATTGTATCCTCGCATCGCAAAACAAGACGCAAAACTTGCATGTATGTCCGTGTGCAACGATCCAGTACAAGCGTAAAGATAGATCGGGTGATGAGGTGAAGAAAGGACCTCCACTAAGGTGGCGTGGTATCCGCCTATAATTCCCCGCTTGAAGCGGTTGTTTGCAAACCCAAAAGAGGCCAAATTGCTTCGATGGCACTTTGGATGAGCGTAAAACGATGGAATGACTAGGCACCCCGCCGATTCAACTCAAGTGGAGAAACATTGATAGGAGGTTTGAAGAATTCGCAATGATCCGAGGAATATAAGGTTCGGATTGAGTACAGATGGAATGAATCCTTTCGGTAACATGTGCACCGCCATAGCACTTAGCTCAGAAATCTCTGTGTACAACTTTCCTCCTTGGTTGTGTATGAAGCGAAAGTACATATTGATGTCTCTACTCATCAAGGCCCTAAGCAACTGGGAACGATATTGATGTGTACCTAGCACCATTGGAGGAAGATCTGAACACATTGTGGGCTCTTAGGTGCGGTATGGGATGCTCACAAACGAGAGTGCTTCACTTTCTTGCGCCTATTGTTCTCGCACCATAAATGATTATCTGCCCTTGCTAACTCGCCGCGGCAGTACAAAAGGAGCCAAAGCATGTACACATCGCTTGATGACACCGAGAGTGTCCGGCTGAATCACTCACGCAAACCGTGTACATGCGCCATCGTAGGTTCCTTCGAGAAATCACCCATACCGCAAGATGAAGAAACAATTGACGGCACAACCGAAGACGTTTTAGCGCCAAAGGCTTTAAGCGGGTCGACATTCATGATATGGTTAAGAAGTTGGATGTTGTGCTAGAGAAGGGACATAAATCGAGGACCCGTGAGAAAAGCATGTGGAAGAAGAGATCAATATTTTGGGACCTACCTTATTGGGAGCACCTAGAAGTTCGACCTCGCATTGACGTAATGCACGAGAGAAGAATGTCTGCGATAGCTTGATTGGTCTCTTCTTGAACATTAAGGGTAAAACAAAGGATCAGATCAATGCACGGCTTGACTTGGTTGATATGGGTATCGGACTGAAAGTTAGCACCGAAAGAGACCAAAAAGGCCGAACATACCTGCGAGCCTCGCTAGTTACACTCTGTCCAAGGCCGAGAGAAAGGAACTGTGCTAATGCTTGCATGGTGTGAAAGTTCCATCCGGTTACTCGTCCAACTCAAGAGACTTGTTTCGATGAACAATTTGAGTTTAATCGCATGAAGTCCCATGATTGCTATGTGCTTATGACACAGATGCTCCCTGTGGCAATTAGAAGTATTTTACCAACCAAGGTTCGGGAGACAATCACAAGGCTGTGTTATTTCTTTAACACAATTGCTCAGAAGGTCATCGATCCCGAAGGACTTGATGCTCTGCAGGCCGAGGTGGTGATGACTCTATGTAATCTTGAGATGTATTTCCCCCCGTCATTTTTTGATATCATGGTCCATCTCATTGTTCACCTTGTGAGGGAGATAAAGATGTGCGGGCCTGTGTTCCTCCGTAGCATGTACCCGTTCGAGAGGTACATGGGAATTCTGAAGTCGTACGTACGGAGTCGATCTCGACCGGAGGGTAGCATTATTGAAGGTTATGCAACCAAAGAGGTCGTCGAATTCTGCGTGGATTACATGGCTCAGGTCGAACCGATAGGTGTGCCTCGATCCCGCCATGAGGGAAGGCTCGGAGGCATCGGGACCATCGGAAGAAAGCAATCACGCTGATGCGGTTGCTCGTGCAAAAGCCCATTTCACAGTTGTGCAACACATGGTTGTTGTGGCCCCTTATATCGACGAGCACAAGAATTGGCTTCGGCAAGAGAATCCGACGCGGCCGGAGTACTGGATCATCAAACAGCATAACCTTCACTTCAACAGATGGTTGAAGGAGCGACGACCCATTTCAGGTGAGACGCTGACATGGTTGGCGAAAGGGCCAGCTTTTACAGTTGTAACATGGAAAGGATATGACTTAAATGGGTACACATTTTACACGAGAGATCAGGACATGAAGAGCACAAACCAGAACAGCGGTGTTCGCATCGATGCACTTAATACTGCCGGATCGATGAGGAGCTCAGATATGGGTTCATTGAGGAAATTTGGGAGCTCGACTATGTGCTATTCAAGATCCCCTTATTTCGGTGCCGTTGGTTTAACCTACAGCCGTCAAGGTTGACAAGTATGGCGTCACAAACTGTGGACCTCGAACGTCTCGGATACAAAGAGGAACCATTCGTTCTCGCCAACCAAGTTGTTCAAGTCTTCTATGTAACCGACCCGTCCAACAAGCAGCGACATGTCGTTCTTCAAGGAAAAAGGAGAATTGTCGAGTCGAGAATGTGGTGGATGAGGAAGAATACAATCGATTCGATGAGTTGCCTCCTATTGGTACGGACGTAATAATCCAGGAAGACCAACTTTGAGGAAGCTAGCTACGACGTGTTGATCATCACGAAGGGCTAATTTTGATTAAAATTAAGCGGTGTATCTGCATATGTATTAATTAGTGGGATGTATTGATTAAAATTGAGCAACTCTATATATATGGCCATGTATGAATTACTGAGATGTATTCATGAGTAAAAATAATCAGGTTTACTCATTGAAAACTCGGGTTTCAGTATTGTCGCTCTCTGCTTTAACTGTGAAAACTCCGGTTCAGATGCACTGACGAAAATACGACAATCACACACAGGAAAGACAGAGAAAGATCGAGGTGGGAGCGATTTTCCCAGACGGTTTAATCACTGAACCATCTAGGAAAACCAGTTTTTCCAGACGGTTCAGTCCTGCAACCGTCTGGAATGGTCTTCCCGCGCCACTCAATAAATCCCGCGCCCTGCCATTTCACCAAGTCCCGCGCCACTCAATATTGCAACCCTAGCTCCCTCGGCGATGCCCTCCCCCGTCGGCCCCCTCCTCCCCTCGCCGCCCCCCCCCTCCTGCCGTCGTCGGCGCCCCTCCCCTCATCGGCGCCCTCCCTCTTGGCCCCTCCTCGTCTTTCCTCTTGGCCCCTCCTCTTCGCCTCCTCGATCGGTGAGTACTTTCAATCTTGGTTCTCCACTTGATTCTTGTCGGGCTGGTGATATCTTGGTGTTGCTCTGTGAAGAAATTAGGGTTACTACATGAATAATTACTATTAATGAAGTGACTTAAGCCTTGAACTACCGATATGTATGAAATTATTGATTTAGCTAGTGGTGCGTATTTATATTATGCTTTCCGATGATGATTTAGTTGAATGAGGCAATACTAATCTGGTTAGTTAGTGATTATCCTCTCGTGATTCAGCCTTTATTTACATTATTGTGTCTAAAACTTCAACTGGGCTTTTGTTGTCATTGTATAAGTGATATACTATCCTAGTCATTTTTATGTCTGATTATGTGACTTGATTTGATTTGGAATCACTAGTCTATTACAAATGGATTGTCCTTGGTTTGTCATCTCTGTCTTGGAGCTGTTGCTATCCTGTCTTTTCAAGATAGTTTACATAATCCATAGTTGAGTTCTAGTGAATCAAACTTCTAAAAGCGGTGCTTGAATTTCAATAGAACCACTAATTTCAGATTAGTAAAACACGTGATATATTGCTGAATTTTGGTGTTGGAGGGCTTCTTTGAAGCAACCCATCAAGACTTTAAATCGAGAGCAACACTTGTAAACCAAACCCGAGTAGTACCTTGCTTTTGGTTAACTCCTTTATTATCCATCTTTGGATGTCCCGTTTATATGTGTTCGATCATATCATGAATCTATGTGCTTATAAGCTTATACTGTTGAATTCATGATCATTTCATATGTTCGGACATTGAGGATAAGTTGTGCTTACTAATATCCTGGATTAAGTCTATGTTTCATTATGAACACATCTTGCACTATTTTCAACAATCCATGGTTTTACCAAACTCCTTTGAAACCATGTCAAGGCTTAAGTTATTGAATTGATTAGTCTACCCCATTTGTGAGTGTGGTGAAGATCCTTATCGTCATCCAAACCCTAAAATCAGAGAGCACAACAAAATTTATTCCTCTCGTTGAGGTAAAATATATGCATAATTCATGTTGGTTATATATGGGCAAATATGTGGTGCAAACCACCCTTCGAAATGAAAACTCGTGAAAACCAACCTTAAAAGTTGCGAAAAATTCTCAAAAATTACCATATGCAGGAAGCTCACCTCCGCATATATGGTAATTTTTTGAGAATCCGCAACTTTGCATCGCCGGTTTTGAAGATGCAAATGCGGGTGGTTTGCACTATATTTGCCTATATATATATATATATATATATATATATATATATATATATATATATATATGGGTATAAATATGCACTTAGAAGTAATAATGAATAAAATCTTGCTCTTATACTCGCATCTTTTCCAACAAGATGGCGTCCAACGCATCACCGATGGGATCGATGATCGTAGCGTACCACCGATGGGATCCGATGATCGCCTAACGAAATGAAAAAGCGGTAGCGATGCAAGAGGGCTTAGTAAAGGCCTCAAAGCCGATACACCATCACGGCGGTCGATCCACATGATGGGGCCCCTACCGCTCCTCCGAAGGTCATTGCGACTTCCGGACCATGCGTGGGATCGTTGGCGTGAGCGGATCCCCATCACCTATGCATCATGGAAGACGCGGATGATGAGGCGCAATAACACGTGATGTAAATATTTGCGTCATTCTAGATTCCACAAGATGCCAAGCTCAAGACTACTCTGACGATGCGCCTTGCTAGTGGCGGGAAAGGCGTGGAAGAACTTCAAGCGTCCTTGTCGCTAATTTAGTCAATAAGGAAATAACTCCGTTCGAAATACGGGTTCATCTCGAGGATGTTTGGAACCAATTTATTCGATTGAAGAGGCAGACGGAAGAGTTCATGGAACAAAGCGCGGCTCACAAGACGATTGATCACGTAACACACACCCACACAGACTCGGCTCAACTGAGTGCGCGGGTAAGATGGCGCAATGGATGAGGGAGGACAATGAGGCGATCGAAACGAAGTCAGCGGCGCCATTTGCCTCGATCATGGACCCGCGTGCTCGACACTGGGTAAGAGCGAGGTCAAAGCACACTACGGGGGGTGTGTCCTTTGAAAACCCCGCTGATGAGGCAGTGTCCCAACGCCTAATATCGTTGAGCACGGAATCTTCCCAGGGCTCTTTCACTTCGAACAGAGAGAAAGACATACTCTCCACGGCCTTGGGAAACAAGGAGCACCCGGGTCGCACCAGAGGCCTAGGTGTTTTCGTTCCCTGGAAATTGGGATTCCTAGAGGACTCGGCCACGTACCGGAGTAGGAAGAGAAGCAAAGCTGAGCATGAGGAAGAACTAGTAGCCTTCATTGAGGAAAGGGTTGAGGAAAGGCTTAGAGCGCAATTCGATAGTCAGCTACGAAGCCTTGAGGCAAGGTTCGAGCAAAGGGTGGCCCTGAGGCAAAGCGAGGGGCAATGACAAGTGATAACCCAAGAAGCACAAGTGCAGTCACCCCAACCAACCTTGAAAGCGGCTTTCGCCGAGCCTCACACTAGGCAGAGGTGCATGAGGCAGAGGTGCATGAAGCAACCTTGAAAGATTTCCTCCCCGAATGACAGATTTCCTCCTAGATGCCCATGCCGTGCAATCTGCAAGTGAGGCTTGCCAACTACTGTGTTCCCTTGCAGTTGCTTGGGGACAAGCGTATCCATCGGTCTTGGGGCATTAGTGCACGGTCATGTTTTACACAGACTCTGTGAAGGTACTGGTCGATGGTGTACACGAAATGTTCAAGGTCGTCCTTGGAATTCCCCGAGCAGCAGAGATCGTCACACTAGGGATGCCATCGCACTGTTCATCCAAAGGGCCCAAGAAGGACATCTCCTTCGACGCTTTGCCAAGGAGCACCAAAGGTACAAGCATCCCAAAGGCACCACATAATGTGCGGAGCTACCAACACTACGAGCCATGCCATGCAATCGAACAAGCCCGGCCAAATCGGCTATCGTGTCCCGCCCCGCAGAGACCATTACTCTTTTTAGGGCCCATTCATCTCCTGTGCGCAGGCAGACCTTGGTTGCGAGGCCACGCAGAGGCAAGGGCAAATCGAAATGTACCCGTCACTTCGGGACTATCGCTTGCCCCATTGGTGCGGCAATTCGAGCCGGGCCAACCATTTGTACGAGAGAGCGCAAGGAGACGCTTTCATTAGCTGCGTTAGATTGCAAAATTGGTACCTAAAACAAGCTAACAAGCCGACGCACAACGAATAACGAGTATCTCCGTGACCTTCGTGAGGAGTATTTCTTGCACCGGTCTTTAGATGGCGTCTTAAGTGATCGGCTTCACCGACATTTTCGACCTATACAACCTCAAAGCGCTCGACGCCTCACCCTAAGATCTTTGGACAATGTAAGTGTGTGCAATCACTCGCTCTACAATTCTCACGCATCGATAAATATCATATATATCGTCCTTGATTTTGTATATGTAGACACATGATCCACGAAGCAATAGCAAGGAAGAATCGGTGGGTTTCAGCGACCCACACATAATGTCCAAGCAAACCATTGATGAAAATAAACAATTTGTCTTTAGATGCGTGGAAAAAGTAATGCATACTTATTGAACAAAAATTCATACTTGTACCCTACAACCCGGGGTAAGTGCTTCGTCCAGATGCTATATATACACGTTGATTTCTACTATATATCTCACCTCGAACTTAGGTTCAGTGACCATGACGACATACTTGTGTAGGTTTCACTGGGTTCTACTCGTAATTATACCGAGACAGAATCGAGTAATTTATCTTGATTCAAAAAAGGGCGGCACCCACGATTTGAAGCCTATCAGAGATTTGCTCGACACGTCGTTCGGTGTCTACAAATCGATGGGAGGGCCACACAAGATGGGTCCAGCCAATCTAAAGCATATTTTTAACTTTCCGGTATCTGATAGTATGCAATAATCCTTCACACTCCATTATAATACCTTCGGAACTAATCAAACTATTATGTTTTGGCAGTGCCACCAGCAGCCAAAGGCCACTGACCTATGTGGTTTCTATGCTTGCCACAACATGGCACTCCTCCTCGGTGCCAAGCAGACCAATGTTATGCAGGTCTGCCAATCTTGCAACAAATGTCTCTCCACTTATTAATTTATATACACACGGGACTTTACTTTTCTCATTGACAGGCTTGGCAATGCGCTGAAACTTACATTGGAACAGTGACCTTCAAGGTATTCGAGACAGCTTTGTAGCTTCTGTTGCGTGAGGTCCTAAATTCAAATGGCGATGCTACTCGTATTTAACAATTAGAGTTGTGAATTTGTTACTTAATCGTACATTATATTTGTGAACCTTGTGATGTGAATTTGTCATTTCTCTATACGAAACCAATTCGTTTGAACATATGTCAGTTGATTTCGCAATGGATGAGCTTTAATGTGCGATGTGAGTACATTGATTCATGAAATGGATCTTTTGTTTGTTGTGTGACATGTGATTGGAGTACATTTTGTAAATCTATGTCATAATAATTAATATGCTTGTTATATTGGTACTTGTCTTTTTTGTTTGAGAGGGCATGGCTAGCAAATCTCGAGGCTAGCCAATATATTGAATTTGAATACAAAATCAAAAATTAACATCACGAGCGAGTTATAATAAAGAAAATGCTCGTGATATATTACACTTCACGAGCGGTTATTACTTCAAACCGCCTCGAGTTATTCCAATCTTCACGAGACGGGTTAGTAACTAAAACCGTGCGAGATGACAAACATCACAGACGGTTAGTAACTAGAACCGTGTAGAGATGTTAGAACATCACGAGCGATTATTACTTCAAACATGCGAGATGACCTGATATCCGCAGCGGTTTGTAAATAACACCGTCTGAGATGACAAAATATCACAGACGGTTTGTAAATGAAACCGTCTGCGATTATCATTTTCACATACGGGTGAAAAACCGTCTGCAATGATTCTTCGCATCACTGACACTTGCTTACATACGGTTCGCAAAACCGTCTGTGATGGGGTTTACGAACCGTCTGTGATCACCGGTTCTGTAGTAGTGCCACCACTGCCATGACGTCGTACAATCCTCGGTGAACCGAGTTCACGGTGAACCGTGCCAATGACACCTGGGTCCCGCATGTCAGCGATACTACCAGTTTTCTTTTTCCGATTATTTTCCGAAAAATCCAAAATCCAGCCAATCCGAAGTCGACACGTGTCCATTCTCTTACATTTTTCTGATTTCCCTTCCATTTAAACTTCCGAGAGCCCGTTCTCCTCCGTTCGAACTCCGATTCGAACGATTCAAATTTGTAAATTCATCTAAAATCGAGATCTATCTGTTGGTGTATTTATTTTGAATTTTTGGATTTTATTTATTTTTGTTTTATTTATTTTTGTCTCGTTTCGCGTGTAGACAACGCAATTGGTTGAGCAAGCGGAGCACCCAGCAGAGGTTACAGCAGCGGGAGTGGGTGAAGGCAAGTCTCCCTTGACCATGTTGAACCCGAATTTATGAAATGCTATTTTGTTTTTAATTATTGCATGCTATTTGAATTATGAATTGTACTTTAATGTCATTTTTAAATGCTTAGATAAATGCCGGATTGTTATAACCACATTGATATTCATGTTGACAACCATTGACACCCTAGGAAAACTAATTACTGTAATTAATGGTAAACATTTTACTATGGGAACGGTAGAAAATGCTTAGTCATGCTTAATCACGTCGGTACCTTACCATTCTGGAAATGCTTTCATATTTGATTCAAAATGAATTGTGGAAATTATGGCAATTGATGTTGCTGGTATTAATTTGAAAATAAAAGTGAAAAATGGTTTAGATCGGGGCGGATGGTTGAATGGTGGGTGCGGAACGCACAAAATTTTTGGAATGTGATTGTCCGCTCTAGTCAATTAAGGACCGATCGTGTGGACATCATGGGCCATGCTATACAGTACAACCACATGTCTATATGGGTACGACCTGGCTAAGTAATTTGCATGTATCGTTATTTGACTTCGCCAGATGGGCTGTGCGGGTTTGTCGGGCGGCACTTGCAAAGCGCAAGAGGGGAACTTCGGATCAGGAGGTAGCCCTACCAATGTGGAACCTTAGCGGGTGAAGTCGGTAGCGTATATGCATTGTAAAGGCCTTGTCATGATCTCCTTGCCGACACACCAAAGGAAGTGTATTCTTGGCACAGCAAAACGGGTTGATCATGTCGTGTGGGTAAAGTGTATCACTCTGCAGAGTCTTAAAACTACTTGAGTAGCGTGCCCACGGATAAGGGCAGCGTGGGCGCTTTCACATAGAATTTTTCGGTTTTGGTTTTAAATGGGAAATGATGGATTTGGTTTAAAAATAAAAAATGTGGTTGGGAATCCGTGAGTGGCTAGAGCTCCGGAAGTTTTAGTTTGGCTAGAGCCAACCGAATGGTTGGAACTCGAAAAATTGTTATACTTCAAGTTTATTTATTTACGCTATTTACATTTTGTTAAATCTTTGCTTTATGAAATTATTACTTGTATTTACATTTTAATTTAAGCTTTATGCAAATGAACCATATTATGCCTTCCTTTGTTTAAGCCATGCATTTAGTTATTGCATTATGTTTAGAGACTTGGGTATGTTGCATACTCACCTCGCTTTTGATTTGTTGGTCTTATTCCATAAAGCGATGATGGTAGAAGGTGATCAGAGAGCTTGTGATCCAATCGCTCGACATTTCTACCGAGACTTTGAGGAGGAGGGCGACACGTTCTTCTAGGGAGCGTACCCAGTCGGTTGCTGAGGCACACCGATTGGCTCTTTTTGTTCTACATTTCATTGCTACGTTTTCACTTAAGCTGTAAGGCTCCATACTTGTAATAATGTGATGATGTTATTTACACTCTTTTGCTTATTCTGTTGTTTACTTTATGATATATCATGTTATCATCATCAAGTATATTCTGTGTGCTAGCTGTTCTGGACTAACACGTGGTTGGAACTCTGAGAGGCGGATTTGTAAATCGGGGTCCAAGCAGAGGTGGTATCGAGCCATATCGACTGTAGGTCGCAACCCTAGTTAGAATGGTCGTTAGAATTTCAAAATTATTTTCTAAATCAAACCAACGAATTTGAATTTAGAAGTTGGTCTCCTCTTACCTTATTCTTAGGTTCTTACTTCTTCCCTTTTCTGAATATTATTTTGAAATTTAAATTTGATCTTATCTCCGGAAATGTCCCTAAGTTTACGGTCTTCTGCAAGAATTCCAAATGAAGAAGATGACGTTCGAGATTTTACTTCATGAAGAGACAATATCACCCAACAGAGAAAGGCGGAAGATTAGAATATATTAGAACCTACCATAAGATAAGCACCCTTACGTGTAGCATATTATTCCGCTCTAGTTATATAGAGCAATTTACGTTGTCGTTATGTTTCGCTACTTGAGATTGGTCTTTATTCTGAATGTCAGGACTGATTCATGTGTAAACTTAACCTCTTGATTAAAGTTTCACAAGAAGTTGTCCTTATGTGTGAATATGGAAAACTTAACCCATAGGATAACTAAGAAATTATAAAACAGTTTATCTCTTATCTCTATAAAACTTCTACAAAGTTATCTCCTTTTCATAGAACTTCTTACCAAGGTAACCATTATGGTCAACAACCTTTCTTAAAATAAAACCTCAATGAGATTAGTGTCTAGTCTCCATTACTACTATTAGCTTTGCTTGAGATCACACCATTCATATATAAACCAAGTTAAGATCTTATCACATTAGCAACACCAAACTAACTTATCTCGCTTTAGGCTAGTTAAAACTTAATGATCCAATAATAATTTCTAATCATGTTTTAAAACTCACCTCATTTGCTTATCTAGATTATATACCATAAAAATGAGCTAGAACCGAAAAGTTCTATACTTGAATGGAAAGCTTGAATGGTTGTTTAAATGAAAACTTGAAGAATTGAAAGTCCTATTTTTCTAAAAGAAATATAAGAGAGTAGCATCGATTATACATATACTCTTTTCTAATCAGAGAATTTAGTCTCCTTATTTATGTACTCGTTTCCTTGTGTAAAACTTTCTTTCTCCACTCTTAAGTTATCCCTTTTAGAAGTATTTCTTTCCTTATTCTTTTTGCGAAATGAAAACCACGAACAAATCTTTTGAAAAGAATTACATTAACAAGTCAAGAACATCATGGCGTCTATATCGGCAACTTCAAGAAGATGGGGATAGCGAAGCATCACAACCTCTTCGACTTCATAGAAGCCTTGGAAGACTAACATAGCAATGTGGTGCAAAATTTAAAAGAAACTCGTTGCGAATAGCCTACAATAAAAGCTAGCAATATCACGAGCTACATATTATTCTAGAGATATAGTAAACCTCTTATGCGAGAAATATATATGATTCGGCAAGTAGAAGAAAAACCATAGATACCCTTCCTACATACTAAGCAAAATGTATACATCTTGTTTATGTGTTATTGAAATTTTGTTGTAAATCTTTTGTATTGTTTTCGGGTTACTCTCGTGAATGTTAAACCACTAGGTTGAAATTTACGATGTGTTAACCATATCTAATAAGAAAAAAATTAATTAAGGAAATTTTTAAAGAGCGAAACGTTGCCTTATAATCTAAGCCAAAACTACTTAATCAAGATAGAAACCTTTCCTAAAATAAGATTTTAAAGGATGAATTGTTCTTGCTGTAACCCAAATGTTCCATCTAAGTAGCTTTACTCTAATAAATATTGTTGCGGGATATCTGCGACACAATTCGTTAATACATCTACTAAAGTAATGAGTAATAATAATAATAATAATAAAATTTTCTTAGCCTCTATAATTGACCTTCAGCCCTCCCCAAATAACTCTGGTTGAGATGCAACCTTTCATTCATCTCAAATATTTTAACATACTCTATATCTCTCTTTAAATTAGCTTAGTCTTACTAATGATTCTCGGTGTAAACTACTAACACTTCTCATCTAATTCGTGAAACCCATAAGACACTCCTTTGCCAAGAAATGGTAATCCTACCATAGTCCAACCAAATCCGTTGTATTTAGCTAGAGCACTTCCTTTCCAACATAGCAATCGTCATAACTTTCCACTTTCTCAATGTTCAAAAAAAATGTTAGAATCTGTCACCATGGTGTAAATGCTCACCGTAATTGAACAAATCACCAAATGCACACCTTTCTGTTCTAAAAACTCGCACAAGATATTTCTAATAGCGGTGCAACTTCTATCAGAAAAGGAAATGGTTAAAACTAGAAACCTACTTCTATATCTTAGTTGATCCCTACACATTGTTCTTTGAAGTATTGTCAACCCAGTCAGTCGATCAAAGTTCGTGCTTGCACTCGCTATGGAGAAATAGGTCATGTTGTGATGAGAGTGCAATCAATTGCTCATTTGTGAAGAAAATCATTCTCCTAGAAAATATCACGTAAGCAATATAAACTTGTTACCCTTGTGAATGTCAAGATTATTGTCCAATTCAATGCCCCTCGATCGATAGTCGCCAATACAATTTTGCTCAAGATTTGGTGATCAAAAGAGAAGAAAACCATCCACACAAGAAATATCACTTAAGGAATTATAGAAATAACACTTGATCCTAACTACCTTCACTAAGAAAGTAGTAAATGGTAATCCTCAATGGCATGTTCCTCGTCGATAAAGAAAGTCATTAGGCTAAGAATGTTACGAGAAGCAACAAATTGAAATTCACAAGATAATACTAAGTATACAAATAACTGAACATGATATCATGAGAAAAGCGTAAATGCTTCAAGCATCACGAAAAGAACCAAATTCTAAACGATGTCCACAAGTTGAACAAATATCTCCTATAGTCGTAGACATACCAAAATTTCATCGGTCAAGTTTATAACTCCAAGAATAGAAGAAATAAAATCAAGCGGTTCACAGAAGAAGCGGATAAAGAATAGGCGATTGAACGAAGATGCTTGTCCTAGAAGAATTCTGCTCAACTTTATCCTCAATCTCAATCGTCATCTATTCATCTTTCTAATAACACCAATGAATAATTGTCTGGTAAAAATATATATATATATCGGAAAGTCAATATTATTTGCCTTTGTTATGAAAAACATAAGTATTATGCCAACTGTTGCCTAAAGCAAGAAGCAAACTCCACCTTATTCTCAACCCCGACAAGCTACGCAACATTCTCTAAGGCAACCTCAAGAATTTGAAGACAAACACTTCCTTAGACATATATCAATCCAACTCAAAATGTTAGTCCAATCATTCATGGCATTTACCTACATCATGAATTCGCGAAAGAAGTTTATGACCTGCCAGGCGTAGTGCTAGGTATGATACTTATGTATTTGAATCTTACCAGGGTATAAGTTTAATTTTAAAATCAACTCTTTGATCCTAGTCACTTCCTGATCATCTATTTTATATCATTAGCAAACAACCTTTCTGTTGTTTCAAATAAAATAGGTAATTTCACTTGTATCAACCGAGAAGAACTTGAATACTTCGCCAACACCTACCCAAGAAGAATTTTTCTTCACCTCCACAAGGAAAACATCAATAATTTCCAAGCTATCTCAAAGACCTAGAAAACATCAAGTGTCTAGAACAACCCCTGCCTCGATATCAGGCTCTGAACGTAAACATCTTTCTTATGAGATTGTACCCGGCACTTGTTTTGGTATTGACTACGTCCCTTGCGTATTCAATTCCTGCAATCAATCTTTTGAGTCTATACATTTTAGTCCTTCATAGTTTTCAAAACCAAAGAAAATGAAAACCCTTTGTTTACCAAAGTGAGCAAACAAGTTAAATCACCATGAATCATCTTATAATTCTCTTACCTCAACCCAATACTTGAATTATCTATACATGTTTTCCAATTTAAAGCCAACTCGAAATGACATTTATTCTCAGCTCCTTTAGGTACAGCTAACGTTGATTTATCTGAGATCAACCATTGTATTCAAATACCTTTCTTGATATTAAACATTCGGTTTTCCCCAAATGATAGTAATGACAATGCATCTTTTCTTTCACCTCAAATATTCTAATCATACCACGTACCACTATATAAAATAGATTATTAACAATACTAGTTATTTAAATAAAAGAGACATGTAGAAAGTTTTAGTATCTCTCATCGCATACCTAAAATTAAAATAGAAGTCTTCTCTATCTCTCGCACATCAACTAGGAATCACAAGACGAAAGTCCAGTGGAGCAATCATCCGGAAGAGAAAGCCACCTGAGAACGCTAGGAGGATCTTCGAGTGGAATTCCCCAACCTTTTTCCCTGGTTAGTTTCAAATCTCGGGGTCGAGATTTCTTGTTAGGGGGGTAGGTTTGTAACGTACCATTTTTTTTCAAATTTCTGGAACTTGAATTTCAAAACCCGAACCTGTGAAATTTTATTTGAATTAATTCCAGCTCGAATTGAATTTTCCAAAGCAAAAAGGATTTAATGTGATTAATATAAACTTCAAATTAATTATTTCTTATTTTATTTGGGTTCCTTGTATTTCATTTGATTTTTCTGTATTTTTGGAGATTTTTCGGGATTTGTTTGCTATTTATTTGAGTTTATGGAATTAATTCGGATTTTTTGGAATTTTATTGAATTTCTCAAATCCTTTAATCCTTTTTGGGCCGTATTCACTGTTCATACGACCGGCCCATCTCCTGTTCACTCACCGCCCGGCCCATTTCAACTCGCTCAGCCCAACACAGTAAACCCTAAACTGTCAGCCGTTGATCGCTGATCCGACGTCCGAGAATCGCGCCACCATCCACAGCAAACCCTAACCCTAAACCGACTTTTCCCCTTACCGTCTGATCCCGATCCAAGGCACGCGAAGGAGCCACGTCGCCCGCTCAAGCGCCGCCGCCTGTGCGAACCCTAGCGCACGCCGTCTCTACTTCCGTGCCGCTTCACGCCTCCCAAGGCTATAAAAGCCTACTCCATTCCACGCGCCGTGCTCTCGCCTGCGCGCCCCGCCGACCCCTAGCCACACCTCGAGGCGCAGACCCGGTAGTCGCGAAGGCCTCGCCGGAGTACCTCCTCTCGTCCGAAGTTTTCTGCCGCCGTTTACTCCCATTCCGGTGAGTCTCCGCCGTATTTCTTGGTACCCTTGTGTTCATCTCGTTCTCCTCCTCCGGATCCGCTAACTCTTCGGCTCGATTCGTCATCCCTTCGCCGTTTGCGTGCCGTCTTCCCCGACTCCGGCGGAGTAGCACCGCTCCGCGCCGTCGAGCTCCCTCTTTCAACGTCGTTCGTCCGTCGGTCTTCAGCGATGCAGATCCGCGCCCGTCTCCCCTACTCCGTAAGCCACGAATCAAGCGCCATGAAGTTGTCGCGTGTTGCCTCTGTCGCCACATGGGCGCCACCTCGGCCTCGGTCCATGTGTCATCCCGTCGGCGACACCGTGTCCTTGCACCTCTCGGGTCTTGCCCGTCGGCCGCCACTGGCGCCGCGTGCTGCCAGCGTATCGCCCGCGTCGCCGCCACCATATCGCTAGATCCGCGTGGCACCATGCGTCAGCCATGTCATCGCCACGTGCTCATCATGTCAGATCTAACCTGCCATGTGTCGCCACGTATATGCCACATCGATTGCCGTCGTCGTCGACGTCGGCCAAAACCAAGCCTAGCCACGTCGGCGCCATGTCGGCTTACGTGGGTGCCCGCGAAACTCTAGGCGCTTGTTATATGCGCCGCGTACGCCACGGTTGCGCCACATCACCACCACTGCCATGACGTCGTACAATCCTCGGTGAACCGAGTTCACGGTGAACCGTGCCAATGACACCTGGGTCCCGCATGTCAGCGATACTACTAGTTTTCTTTTTCTGATTATTTTCCGAAAAATCCAAAATCCAGCCAATCCGAAGTCGACACATGTCCATTCTCTTACATTTTTCTGATTTCCCTTCCATTTAAACTTCCGAGAGCCCGTTCTCCTCCGTTCGAACTCCGATTCGAACGATTCAAATTTGTAAACTCATCTAAAATCGAGATCTATCTGTTGGTGTATTTATTTTGAATTTTTGGATTTTATTTATTTTTGTTTTATTTATTTTTGTCTCGTTTCGCGTGTTTCGCGTGTAGACAACGCAATCGGTTGAGCAAGCGGAGCACCAGCGAGAGGTTACAAAGAAAGTGGGTGAAGGCAAGTCTCCCTTGACCATGTTGAACCCGAATTTATGAAATGCTATTTTGTTTTTAATTATTGCATGCTATTTGAATTATGATTTGTACTTTAATGTCATTTTTAAATGCTTAGATAAATGCCGGATTGTTATAACCACATTGATATTCATGTTGACAACCATTGACACCCTAGGAAAACTAATTACTGTAATTAATGGTAAACATTTTACTATGGGAACGGTAGAAAATGCTTAGTCATGCTTAATCACGTCGGTACCTTACCATTCTGGAAATGCTTTCATATTTGATTCAAAATGAATTGTGGAAATTATGGCAATTGATGTTGCTGGTATTAATTTGAAAATAAAAGTGAAAAATGGTTTAGATCGGGGCGGATGGTTGAATGGTGGGTGCGAACGCACAAAATTTTGGAATGTGATTGTCGCTCTAGTCAATTAAGGACCGATCGTGTGGACATCATGGGCCATGCTATACTGATACAACCACATGTCTATATGAGTGCGACACGGCTAAGTAATTTGCATGTATCGTTATTTGACTTCGCCCGATTAAATTTATGCGGGTTTGTCGGGCGGCACTTGCAAAGCGCAAGAGGGGCTTCGGATGGCGGAGGTAGCCCTACCACGGTGGAACCTTAGCGGGTGAAGTCGGTGCGGTATATGCATTGTAAAGGCCTTGTCATGATCTCCTTGCCGACACACCAAAGGAAGTGTGTTCTTGGCACAGCAAAGCAGGTTGATCATGTCGTGTGGGTAAAGTGTATCGACTCTGCAGAGTCTTAAAAACTACTTGAGTAGCCGTGCCCACGGATAAGGGCAAGCGTGGAACGCTTTCACATAGTAGATTTTCTGGTTTTTGGTTTTAAATGGGAAATGATGGATTTGGTTTAAAAATAAAAAAAATGTGGTTGGGAATCCGTGAGTGGCTAGAGCTCCCGGAAGTTTTAGTTTGGCGGCTAGAGCCAACCAGGTAGTTGGAACCTGAAAAATTGTTATACTTCAAGTTTATTTATTTACGCTATTTACATTTTGTTAAATGCTGCTTTATGAAATTATTACTTGTATTTACATTTTAATTTCGCTTTATGCAAATGAACCATATTATGCCTTCCTTTGTTTAAGCCATGCATTTAGTTATTGCATTATGTTTCCGAGACTTGCGGTATGTTGCATACTCACCCTCGCTTTTTATTATTGTTGCTTATTCCATAAAGCGAGATGATGGTAGAAGGGTGATCGAGAGCTTGTGATCCACCGATTCGACATTCTGTTGGAGACTTTGAGGAGGAGGACGACGTTCTTCTGGAGGCGTACCCAGTCGGTTGCCTGTGGGCACACTGATTGGCTCTTTTTGTTCTACATTTTCGCTGCTACGTTTTCACTTAAGCCGTAAGGCTCCATACTTGTAATAATGTGATGATGTTGTTTACACTCTTTTGCTTATTACTGTTGTTTACTTTATGATATGTCTGTGTTATCATCACTGTATGACTGTGTGTGCTAGCTGTTCCTGGACTAGCACGGTTGAAACACAGAGGGGTCGGATTTGGTAAATCCGGGGTCCCGACAAAGTTATATCAGAGGATGGCAGGTTTAGAGATCTGAAGCATCCTACTAGTCCATATGTAAACAATATTAATAATATATGTCAATGTGATATGTATCGAGTAAGTCCATGTATTGATTGTCAAGCATGTTTATGTTGTATATTGTGAGCGACTATGATATATATGTGTTGTAATTAAAGCGTTTACGTTACGTGAATGTGATATATGCATCACGTGTTACGTATTGCGAATGTGATGATATATATTGTGCATCTTGTTTTAATCTGTGCTTTTTTGGAGAATTTGCAAAATGGCACACCCCATGGGTCATCGAATCGGTTCTTTAAGGAAGTGATTCGGCGAATCACTTCCTTAAAGAACCGATTCGATGAGGGGTCATCACAATCACTTCCTTAAAGAACCGATTCGATGACGTTTTATCACGATCGGGTCAAAACCGATTCTGATAGCTCCACCTCATCACCATCTAAGGACATCGTATCGCCACTAGAACCGATTCTAATGCTAAAAAAGAACCGATTTTGATGTGTCGTTCTGTAGTAGTGCGGCTATTTCTTTCCCTACAGCTTGGTCGGTGTGCTGCTATACGTACACGGCCACGCGCCTAGCCTTTTGCTTGCACGCTTGGGCCCTACACGCACAATTCACACAGACTGAAAATATCATGAACGAAAAAATGAGCCAAAGTTCTATTTAATATATTTGGTATCGTATTTTAATTACCGTATTTACCAAATATATCAAATGCACAGCCCTACAAAAAAGAGGTGTGTATGTGAATTAAAAAAAAATCTTTCCAGTGCTTCCTAGCAATATCCGAATTAATTGCTTATCTAGCCTTATGTATCTCTCTCTCTTTTTGCAAATCTAGCCCCTTCCCACACGTCCATTTGCAAATTTGACCTCCTCCCCCCATCGCAAAAGACACGATAGGTGACATCTATTCCATGATGTGCTTGGAGAGCACAAAAGGTCACCGGCGCCACGTTAAGGCAAGGGACCATAGGAACGGGTGCTGGAGCACAGGTGGAGCTGCAATAGCGTGCACGGTACCTTGATGCAGCGTTCGGGTAGCACAGAAAGGATCCTGCCATGGTGAGCCATGCACTGCCTCCACGGTTGGCTGAGCTCACAGGGCTCCGATGACCTTCTACGCTCTCCGGGTGGGGCAGAGAATAGATGTTGCTTGTCGTACCTTCCGCGGTGAAAAAGAATCAAATTTATAAATACATACGCAAAGAAATAGACTTGAAAAGAAATAATATAATGCAGAAGAGACTGGATAAGCGATGATTTCACGATCTCCTTTTACCGGGAAAGCTTAGCCCACAGGGCGCGCACTTGTAATCTCATGACAGTATGACATTGTGGGGTCTTGATCTCGTCTCATGGAATGGACGGAGGGGGTGCATTGAAGCTTTAGCTCTCTTTAATGCCCATTTGAACATTTTTTTTGTAAATATGGTCTATATTTAAATAAAATTATAAAAATAGTCATATTTTCGATGTGAAAACAACGATAGATGATACGTATCACCTGACTCATCTATTTAGTGTGGTTGGTGGCCGGCTGCGCGGTACCTCGGCCGATCACGGTAGTAGGCCCACCACGAGAAGAGAAGTAACGTGCTAGGGTGCAGCTACAGCAGATCTCTGTTGAGCTCTAGGATAGCGGCAGGTTGCTGCCGAGTTGATAAAACGTGACACCTCTTCTGCTACAGTGTGCCGAAGCTGGCCGGTAGGGCTGGATGCCAACTCGCCAAGCCCCGGGGCTCAGGACCGCTCCGTACGGGCGAGCAGCGCAGCGCGGTTTGATAATGGCACGGGGCTTCCTGAAGAGAGATCTAGAAATCCAGCCTACCGTATGCATGCATGTAATTTTTGTCATGTATGCGTGCTGATTGAGAAGATCGGACGGCCTGGATAACGAAACTGCTCCATACGTGTATGCATGCATGTGCAGCGCAACCGCTCTGGTCCTTGCACAGGAAAAGGAAAGAAGCTACAAGACTTGCAAACCATGAAGTGCGGATGGTTGCTTCACTTCAGTATGTCCTAGTGTCCTAAAAACGATGTCGACTACAGCCAGTTAATCCGGCCGGGCCTATCCTTATCCGGCGGAATCACATCTTTTTCGGAGACTACCTCAAGTACGCACAGGACACGAAATTTCTTGGAATTCAGCAGGACGTACGGGTCCATGTTCATCCAAGGAATCTAGAACGATTCTGACAAGAGGTTGCACTTGCACCGGACGGCAACGTTTCCCTGCCAATCTAATCCACCCAAGAACCAGGGCGTACTCCTGAAAGTGAAACGAATAAGAGCAGGACGTAACGAAGGAAGAGAAGAGCAAACGAGCAATTGCATATGGTTGGACGGCCAACGCACTGCACTGCGCGCGCCTCGCCGCGAGCGACGTAGACAAGACAGCGAACTGATTCGGAGGGCCGGGGAGAGCGACACGGCATCGGACCTCCACGTCAACTTATTTCCAAGGGCAGTTACACGAACCACCTTTTACCGTCCCATCCTTTAAGCTCCTGGCCCAGCCCACTTTTGCAAACGAGTACCGTACATAAGTCCGGTTTGAAAGGTTTCAGCTTTGGTTTTCCTGTCTAGAAGCTGTTTTAAACGGCTGATTTTTTCATAGTTAGAATCTAAAAATCATCGCTCTATTTATATTAGAAGAAGATTATAGTCGAAAGCTGGTTTAGAATAGTTTCCTAAGGCTTCTACAAGTTAAGTTCTAATTTTGCCACTATAGTTAAAACAAAATTACTCTATCGTTTAAAGTATAAGATCTCAAATCACATCTCTCTTAACTTTATTTTCGACCCACACCTTTTACATCTAAAAGTCAGACTGCCAAACACCAAATCACTTCAATCTAACCGCTCAGCCATACAATCCAACCGAAAACTACTTTTCATAAAAAAGCTACAATCATACCAAACAGAACCATACACATACATGCTTTGGCTGGTTGCTTCTCCTGGCCACTTCAATTATTGTAATCTGAAGCAAGAATCCTATTTCTCAAGCAAAATGTTACGTCCACTTGCCCAGAACTATTCTCTTTTCTTCTTTTCCGGACAGGTGCATAGCATAGGCAACACATTTTAAAGCATCTCCAATGATATAAAAAGTGAAGAAAAAATATATACATGCATCTGTTTATTTTAGCAGACTAACAGTACTGTTTTCAGATCCTTTTATTGATCAATAGCAAATATATATCAATATATGTTTCTTCCGGGGGAAATCAATGACGGTGCTCATCCTACTACTGTACGCTCCAGGCAAAAAAGTAAGGCGTTTTGGATATGGACAGAGTCCTAATGCAACTTTGACGACTTATTTTTATTGTAATATATTTGTCAAAAACTAATAAAAGTATAATATTATAAAAATATTTTTCAAGATAAATCTATATACATCATTCTGCTGCGTCAAAACTAAATATTAAAAATACTGATAGCCAAAGTTTATAATGTTTGATTATGGGTAACCTAAAATAACTTTCTTTTGGGAGTAGAGGGACTATCAATTAGGAATCGCAGTTACTAACAATTGCAGGTTTTCTAGCACAATTTTGTTTGAAACTCAGCAACAGACGTTACATGGTCAAATCAAATCCTGTAAAATCTACTAATAAAGGGGGAATGGAACGTACTGTACGTGAAATAGGAGCATTTGCTATTGCATATTGTACACTAGGTTTTTTGGGCCGTATATTTCAGAAAACAATGAACACAATATCTCAACATAGAAACTATTGTTAAAGTCATATTAATAGCTTATAGCCTCAACGTTTTGGATTAGTAATAAAAAGACGGGGTGTCTAGGGATAATCTAAATGTTTTTTTTGCTAAATAGCATTCAAATTTTAAGCCTTCAAATCTAGATCTAATTGCCCCATCTCCTCCTATTCAAGTACAATTTTATTAAGGAATACTCAATTTTTTAGGTATTTAATGAGGAACATGATTTTTCTACATGGACTTTTTACTCAGTTATATACTAGTGTTATACAAATTAAATTATGTAAAAATGATATGACAATTTGTAAAAAAAACATTATTTTTTTATACATGACCTTTTTACAAATTAAATTATGTAACAAATAATGTGATAATTTGTAAAAAAAATAAAAACAAAACAAACTATAAGGAACACAATAAATAAATGTGGATCACAAAGTAAAAATAATAAAGCATAACGTGGAACACAAAGTAATATATCTAATAATAAATAAGAAAATTAAGTGCTCACAAACAAAAACAACACGCAAGTACTATTTAGCAATTCCCTAATAAGATTACAATATGACGTGCCAATTTTAGGAATAGTATGTTCGTCTGATTTGTTTCTAATGATGACAGTTACTACACGGTAGGTTTAAGAAAGAATAGGAGCCCCACTAGTATTTTAGGGGTGTTTGGTCTGTACTCATTCCAAAGAAAATTTGTGGAGTTGGTGGAGCGAGTATTCCTAACTCCAAAATTTATAGAAGAGAGTCATGTGATACAATGAGAGTGTTTAGGTGGGTCGTCTTGTTTACATTTTAGATTAAAAATATAAACTTAATTAACTTTATTTTAGCCTACAAGCTCCAGATCTGAGGTGGAGCTGAGATCTGAAACTCTGCCAAACAGGGTCTTAATATCTAGCTTGGGGCTTGCGTTGCAATATAGCGTGGGAATCGTGATGATGCTGCGGTGGCGGCGGCGGCCAGCTTGTGCCGCCGCCAGTGCCCCAGCCGTGCAGCCTCTGCTGCTGCTGCTGGGGAGGCCAGTGCCCGCCTCCGCCGCCCACGCCACCGATCGTCAGAGGTCCCGGATCGCCATTGCTAATGAGCTGCCACCGAACAAGCACCGTTACTTCGCGCATACCAAGAACAAAAAATGGAGGAATTAATTTATCTCCAAATGGAAATTGCGAAATACGCACTTGGTGATGCCTGGGACTAAACGGCAGGTGGGAGACTTGCAAGACAGGGGGCATCTGGGGATGCTTCGAGATTTGGTCGAACTAGCCAGTACGTAGTAAGAAGAGAGATTGTTACTTGGCCTTCTTGTGGTATTTCGTTAGGAAAGGCAATACATAGTTGATGCAGAAATCAAGGTCAAGTTGCTCCGTACCTTTGCTTTGGTGCTTGGGCCGGCCGTCTGCCAGTCGAGGTCGAAGGCCATGGGGACGCGCTGGTCGGACCCCGCCGGGCTATCGTCGTCTCCGCCGCGGTCTTGACTGCCCCTTTTGGAGCCCGCCGAGCTCCCAAGCGACAGGTCCAGGTTGTCCTCGGCGTCATCCGTCGCTGCTGCTGCTGCTGCTGTTGCTGCTGCTGCAGCACAGTGATAGATTTTGTCCAAGATGAACAGAAAGAAAGAAAAGGCAAATGCAGCTAAATCACGCACAGTGTATACACACACGCACTCACCCGTCGGCTCGAACTCCGCAGAGTAAATGCTTTGATCGAAGTTTGTCACCGCACCTTTGCCGTTGCACTTGATGGCAGACCGGTCGTACGCCCTGTCCGACAAATCCAGAGACACGAGATATCAATCAGATCACCGCCCAACCCAAAGCCTCCTCGCGAAACAATGGACTCACAGTGCGGTCCAATAATTTTACCTGGCAGCCTCCTCCTCAGTGTCAAACAGCCCCAAGTAGACGTACCTGCACAAGCGCCATCCTTGAAAGGCCAGTAGCCCAAACGCAACGATGGCAAGAGCAAGAAGATACTACGAGGACGGATGGGAAATAAACGCGAGATGGTTGGAGGAGGGAGGGTGATACTTCTTGCCCAGGAACTGCCCCATCCGAGCCTCCCATCTGCCGCACTTGTGGAGCGTCACGCCTCTGTACTTGGAGCCGCCCCGGAGGAACCCCGTGCTCTGCCGCCGGAGCACGTGAACGAAGTCCTCCTTGGTGAGGTTGCTCATCTGCAGGGTTGCTAAACACGTTACAGCACTGCAAACATCTTACTACTGGAGCTGTATCAATGTTGCTGCAAAATCTCACCCGCTTCATGTCCTCCTTGTAATCCTCCAAGGTGAAATTGATGTCGGCGTCCACGCCGCGGAACTTGATCGCAGCTCGATCGTACGCCCTGTAATTGCAGTCGGTAAAGAAACCAAAAGAAGAAGAGAAATTTGTCTGCGAACTCGATTGCTATTGGTGGAGAGCTAGCCGAACATGCTAGTCAGTGAAGAGATAAGATCAAAGAAGGAAGAAAAATCCTTACCGAGCCGCCGCATGAGCGGTGTCAAATCCGCCTGCAAGTCGTCACAAGCCATTGTGAGGAATCGAGACTGGGGAATAGAATACACCTCCAATTTTTGGCGATCCATTGGTAAAGGCCGCGCTTACCAGCCCCAAGTATGGATATGGACAAGATGGACACGAATGATACTTACCCAAATAGACCTGCTTGCCACAATCCCTGCATTGCACAAAAGGATGGGGGGAAAGAGAAACCAGAGGGAGGAGAGAGTATGGTGAGAATAACTTTGATAAGATGTTGCTATGAAAGGCAAACGGAGCAGAAGCAAGAAATGCCTAAACAAGACGAATCCAACACCAAACCCATCCTTGCTCTCTCTCAAGCTCTCAAGAAAGCAAAAGACAGCGGCAACGGAACTTACCATATGTGCGACTCCCACCGCCCCGTCCGGCGGTAGAACGTCACGCCACGGTACTGCGAGCTGCGCGACCGCGGCCCACGCCGGCTCTTCTTGGCCGCCGCGGCTCCACGGCCGCCTGTAGCGGCGGGCGGCGGGGCCCCAGCCAGCCGGAGCAACTCCGCGCGAGCGTTGCCATAGCCGGTCTCGCCGGCGGCAGCCGGAGGGAGGAACTGGCGCGTGAGCACGGCGTCCGCGGCAACGGCAGAGTCGTCGTCGGGGTCGTCGGGTATCTCGACCACCGCGGCGACCGACGAGGAGGACGCGCCGGAGTCGTCGGCGGACGGGGACAGGGGCGGCGCCCCCTCGGCGGCCGGCGAGTCATTGAGGTCCCACATGGCTATCTTTTCTTGGATCCCCTCCTCTTCCTCTTCCTCTTCCTCTTCCTCTTCCTCTTCTTGGTCCACCGTCTCGCTGGCTCCTCTTCTTGGCTAGTACTCCAGTACTGAAGACGATGGGAAAGTAGACGAGGAGAGAGAAAGGCAGCAGCTGTCGCCTTGTTGGGGTATGCAAATACTTCTCTTTTACTATCTCCTTAGAAATGCCCCTCCTAACCTAGGAGAGCAGAGGTGGCGAAGGGAGGGACGCGAGGGGGATTGTGCTGTGTGCAAGGTTGCTGCTGCAAGCTGCGGCTTTTTGCAAACATAGTGCTACTGCCCAACGATTGGGTGGGAGGGAGGGAGGGAGGGAAGGCGGAGGCGCGGTGGAGTGCGGTTGTAAAAGAGCATCAGGATTCAGACATTCAGTACTCGGTAGAGGAGGAAGGCGAGTGCCGGCACCATCCATCATCATCTAGGACTGACTACTCCGTAAACACAACATGCTGTTTCATGTGATGGAGTTGCATCAATCAGCGGGAAACCTTAATCAGACCGACCACATTACCCTGCCGCTGCCGTGGTTTTTTGCGCTTGGATTCGATCCGATTCGCCCCGTTGCGTTGCATCGTCTCCGCTCCGCTGGCCTTCTCCTTTTGGGGGCGGCACAGGGGCGAGGGGCCGGTCTGTTCCGCAGGGACGAGGGTTGGCTTTTCTTGTTTCTGTTTCACCGCCACGTAGGGGCGGAAAAAAAAAAACTTGTTCCCGAATCAAAATTTCTTTACTTATATTAATTAGTTGGTTAAAAATTAAAATAAATTTATTTCAAACGAAAAAAGTTGAGAGGCTCAGCTCGACAGTAGTTCGTTAGCTCGGATTTAAAATAACCATTTCAATAATATATAAAATAATTTTATATTAAACTATGTTGATTTTGAAAGAAGCTAAATATTAGCTCGATAGCCGGTCCTAGGTGTCTGGGTGTAGCAGTGGTGACCCGCGTCATGTCTATTTATCTAATGTGACACGCGGGTCACGTCTATTTTTGCAATGTCACACATTGAAATGACAGTGGTAATTCAAGGTGTAAGTAAAATTGTCTCTTGACTTTAGCTGCATTATTGCATTTCCCTTCCTAGCTCCCACCGCTCAAACAAAAAGCACTGTGATAGAATTGGTAGGCTCGTTCTATTACAACAGACATAAAAATGATCCGATGCAGCCTTATTTAGGACTACGTTCCCACCTGACGTCGACTGGAACTACCCAAGCAACGGTTGCAACTAGCTACAAGTCCTTGCTCTCGTTGGAGAAGCTTTGGCCTATCAGTCCTTCTCCACATTTTTTCTTCATTTTTCTACTTTCTTTCAAATGAAATTGTAAAGCTAACCACCTTATCGATCGTGAAAGTACTGGTAGATGACACGTGCTATATTTTTTTAGATAATGGAAACACCTCCAGCCTTTGCAACAGCACACAGCCCAATTTTATTATAAAGTTGTCAGCTATCGAGCTGAACTAAAGAAGAAGAAACATTACATAAATCATAAAATATTTAAGGATAGCAAAGTCTATTATTATTCTTCCATCCGTTCTTAGCAAAAAGCTCCAATGCCACAATTTCCAATCGGGAGCACACGGACCGAATAGTCACCCTTGTATCCTCACGCTGCAGCAGCGCCCAAAACCTCAGCCAATAAGTACCCCTGAAAACAACCTACGTAAAAGAAGCATATTGTTTCGTTTGAAAGACAACATCATTGCGACAACACCAAATCGTCCAACAGATAGCAGCCACAACCATAAATATCAAGTGTTTCGTATTTGTCCTTATACCAAATAGCCATTCTCCTAGCATATGATTCATAGATATAGACGATATTAACCCAATAGCTATTTGAATTATTCTCCAAATACACCTAGCATGTTGACAATCAAAGAAAAGATGATTTATCATTTCATTGCAATCACAGAAACAACACTTCTGATTGCCCACCCAATTTTGCTTAGCCAAGTTGTCCTTCATTAAAATAACTCCACGCTGAAGATACCACAAAAAAAATTTAACTTTTAGAGGAATCTTTAGCTTCCAAATGAACTTATGGAAAAAAGGAGTACTCTAATTCATCATATATTGATACATAGAACTCACTGAGAATTGACCATTCTGATGCAAATCCCATATAAAATTATCCTTCTCATTTGATAACTGAATATGAGCTATTTTAGCTACTAGACTCTTCTAATTATTTATTTTATCCCCCAGTAATGTTCTACGAAAAGAAATATTTAATGGCACACTGCTCAAGACCTTTGCTACTATTATATGAGGCTTAGTAGCTATACTATATAGATTAGGAAATTGCTCTTTAAGGGAAGTAATGCCTACCCAAACATCTTCCCAAAATCTAGTTCGGGAGCCATCTTTTATTTTGAATTTCCCACAACTTAGAAACTGGTTTTTGACCTTTAATAAACCTTTCCAAAAATGAGAATCACTAGGTTTAATCTGAACCTGTGACAAGGTCTTTGAATGCAAATACTTATTGCTAAGCACAGTCTGCCAATTCCTTTTTCATTGAGCAGTTGAAAAAGCCACTTGCTCAAAAGGCATGTATTCTTAATCCCTAGATTTGTTATTCCTAATCCTCCCTAATCTTTAGAACGGCAAAGGATATCCCATTTAGCAAGATGGTATTTTTTCTTATTATGATTTCCTTGCCAAAAAAACCTTGACCTATAATAGTCTAGTTTTTTAAAAACTTCATTTGGAATATCAAAAAAGGACATCATGAAGATAGATAAACTACTAAGTACTGAATTTAGTAAAACTAAGCGTCCCCCATAGGACAAATGTTTGGCCTTCGAAGTACTTGATTTCTTCTTAAAGCATTCTTCAATTGCACTCCAATCAATATTTCGGAGTTTACGGTGATGCATCGGTATTCCTAAATATCGAAACGGAAATGCACCAACTGTGCAACCGAATAACGCAGTATATTCATTCTCAAATTGTTTTGCATCTCCAAAACAAAATATCTCACTTTTATGAAAATTTATCTTTAGACCAGATAACTGTTCAAATACACAAAGCAATAACTTCATATTCGTTGCTCGTCCCAAATATTGATCCACAAACAAAATGGTATCAACTGCATATTGCAATATAGACAACCCATCAAGCACAAGGTGAGGAATGACCCCTGTTATTTGGCCATCTTCTTTTGCTCTCTGTATCAAAATAGCGAGCATATTTGCAACTATATTGAAGAGAATAGGTGAAATAGGATCGCCTTGTCGAAGATCTTTTTTTGTTTGAAAATAGTGACCAATGTCATCATTAATTTTGATGCCCACACTACTACCAGACACAAAATTTTCAATCCATTTGCACCACTTCGGACAGAAACCTTTCATATGTAAAGTTTGTTGAAGAAAAGACCAGTTCACTTTATCATAGGCCTTTTCAAAATCAATCTTGAGAATTACTCCATTAAGTTTCTTTACATGTAATTCGTGAATAGTCTCATGTAAAATCACTACTCCCTCCATTATATTTCGACCTGGCATAAATGTTGTTTGAGATGGACGTACGACATTCGCAGCTACTCCACAAAGTCTATTAGTGGCAACCTTAGTAAAAATTTTGAAACTGACATTTAGTAGATAAATAGGTCTATATTGTTGGATTTTATTAGCTTCTTTAACCTTTGGAAGAAGAGTAATTACACCAAAGTTTAAACTGAATAACGGTAAAGGATTGTCAAAAATATCATTGAAAAGAGCCATCATATCCCCTTTTATTAATTCCCAAAAAACTTGATAAAATTCAGCCGGGATTCCATCGGGACCGGGAGATTTATTATGTTCCATTTGAAAAACTGCCTCCCGTACTTCTTTCTCAGTGAAAGGAGAGGTAAGAAAACTGTTCTCCTCCACAGTCACTTGTGGAATGTCACCTATCTGGTCCTCCACCATACCTAAATTATTATCTTGTGGCGGACCAAAGAGCCCTTTATAATAGTTAGTAATATATGCTTTCAATTTAGCATCACCAACTATGACTCCATCTTCTTGTTCTAACTTAAAAATTTGTTGTTTTCTGTGTTTACCATTAGCAACCAAGTGAAAAAATTGAGTATTATTGTCCCCTTCCAAAAGGTATTTAACATTAGCCCTTTCATACCACTTCATTTCCTCTTCCCGCAACAAATGGACACGTGCTATATACCATGCTCCCCTACCAAAGCAGGTGATCGACACTATAGATACCCTCGTGTCGGAGTTACGAGCTTTCAATTGAGCTAAAGAATGCCCATATCGGAGTTATGAGTCAAAAGTTATGGCTGTTTTACCATAGACGTGTCGAAACCCCCGTTTTGATCTTATAAGCAGATTCCGTTGTATCAATCTTGTTGATATGTTTGTTCTGATTAAATATATTGATCTCCATTAAATCTCTGATAACTCTCAGCATGTGGTAATTCAATCTAATAAACTATGCTAGATTGCATACCAATCTAATTGATCTGAGAACTCGAAAGCCCCAGAAGCCCCCATATCTTATATGACCAAATGTAATCTAGATCAAACGCTATAGGGGATGACTCTGATACCGCTGTTTGAAAATAAGGGTAGCAAGGTGGAAGCAATGTTTAAGAACTTTTCATCTACTTGAACACAGAAAACTCGTTGCATATGATCTAAGATTACATATTAGGGTTTTAGCGTTACCACTTGACATGTAGTTGCGACTTCTCAGTAGCAGAAGAAGAATGTGTCAAATCGTGTTAGTACATAGCTGCAATAGCAAACTTGTTTCACTAGTATCCACACGAATGAGAAGATTGCGTGCCAATCTGCTAAAACCTCCTCAACATGTCCCTCTTGGTTCTCTCCATAATAGTCTTTCAATTTCAGTTATCCTTGGCAACTTAGGTGTATTTTATTTATAACCAAAGGAGGTAGAATCGTATAAGCCCGAAACGTTAGTTTCATACCTTAATAGGATTCAAGATAACTTTTATCAATTCAAACCCATTTTTATTTCATAAACGAATAGGATTCAAGATAATATTTATCAATTTGAATCCTTATCCGAAGTGACTCTCTATTTAATTCGTATTACTTCAATCCAAACCATATAAGCTTGTTGTTACGGATTCAATCCAAATCAAACAAGGACCTATTCTAGGTATTTAATAATTTCAATATATTAATTATCCACATAATAAAATACGGGATTTATTAACAAACTAATAAGTTTCCATTCTTGTGTGTGACTTTGTAGGTTCCATTGTGATGTTGGCAGTGTATCAAATCACCATTTGATGCACAAGTTATAAGTAGCTCCTAGCAGAATATTATGACCTTCCAAACCACATAGATACCATTTATCCGAAAAGCCATCAACAAATACATGTTCGATCATTTTGTCACTTTCAGATATCAAGATTAAACGCAATGTGAGATACGTGTCATCATTGTGCTGTTTAATCCATCGATCCTGAAATATCCAAAGCTAGACAAAATTGATCAAGCGGTTGACACCTCAACCTGCTTAGGCATGATCATGCATATTCTTTACCTTATCTACTTTGAGTGGCCTTAAGATATCATGGTTATCATATAATAAATAGGACAAAATTTCATCTTGCTTATACACATCCCTCTACATGTGTCAATATATTCCCTAATATAACTATTATAATTATCCTATTACGGACAACAATTAGTAACATCAAAGAATGCGATCCTCTTGTTGGGATCCATGTTGTCTCATGTTAGAAGATCAATCATAAACAACGTATAGAACTAATCGATGACACGCTTGTAATGCTCAAAGCAGTGTTTCATAATGGGACTATCCAATAACATGATTACCACACGTGATCCATATAGTTGTATTTATATCGCATAGCCACGGACCGCAAAACATGATCGTTACATAGTCATATGCTTATCTTTGTAAATAAATATTTGATTTCCAATCAATCAAACAACAATAGATAATTTATAATAATAAAACAAACATGTTACAGAATCTCACGATAAAGTCGCGTACTTGATGATCTATATTAGAACATATCAACGTAAGCATCTATCAATCATCTCTAGGATTGGTTACTAGGGCAGATTTCCAACTGTAGCAACCAACAAACGCAGTGTGTCTGGATCGAAAAAAGTAGAGAGAGATTTGTGAGTAATTTCTAGCCGGTTGTTTCGTTTAATTGTAGCACGGCAATGTGCCAGTTGAACCATAGCTGACACTATTTCTACCAGTAGATCAGCGATATGGCCCGGAAGTTCACGTGGTCAGTCAGATATGGTGAGCCGTCAGCGATGAAGTAAATACCCCCTAGGCCCCTACCCAGGCTCCGGACAAGGAGGAGCAGAGGCAGAGGGCAAGTCAACCATACCTTCGTCCATGCATGTACAGACCCAGAGTTCCAAGCCTGGTACCCGCATGGTACCTTGTTCCAGTTTCCTGACTTGGCGACTACTCGGGGAAAAGAAGTCCATAATTTCCTGATCATCTACAGTGTTTTAGACCAGATATTGCTTCGAGCCGGCGTGCCGCGCGCGATAGTCACGCGCAAAAACCATATGCTTACGGAAGAGAGAACGAAATACATATAAACACCCTCAATACGCAGCTGAAAAACGCTCAAAGCCTCGCAGACAAGTGGATTGGTGGGACTTCACATGCGCTCTATCTGCACACGTAGCACGCCATCATGCGATCTGTACCCACGTACCTATGGTGAGGTTTCGTGTGGAACACACGAATTTTACAGGAAAACGGTTCATTTTTCGTAGGAATCGGGGAATTTTTTCCTTGTTCCAAACAGCGACTAAGGGGAGTTACCGTACCACCACTGCCACCATCTCTGGAACGTTAATAAATTACCCTCGTTGGTACTAAACGGCGAAGTCCGAGCCTATCCGCCCAATGGCCACACACGCACAGCACGATGGGTTGGACGAGCAGAACAGCTTCGCCATAGCTCGTCGTTGTCATCTTCGAAATGGAAAGCGACGACCCCATTCGGGTGCTTTCCTTTCCCCGTCTTGGCCCAATCACGCACTAAATGGCGGGGCAAAATTTGGTACGCCGTGTTGGGGATCGTCTCAAGATTTTTCCGGGGATTAAGGTGGCACGCACGGTGCGTCTGCCACACGCGCCTTGATGAAAAGGTTCGATCAGGACATGCTTCTGTTGCCTGTCACTTCTCCCACCATATACGCGCCATTTTTCGCTGCCTCCGTTGCTGTTGAGCCGTCACGCTGACCCTCTCGGCCATTAGTACGGCACGGTGCTCGTGGTCCGATGGGAACACAGGCCAATCGCAGATAAACCAGTGGCGGACCGTAATCAAATTTTAGAGCTTGCTCATCGGCTTGCCGAATGCTCTACCCGCACGTTGCTTGGCTGATGTACTCCCGTCGTCTGTCGCTTGGTCGGCGTACGCCCCTCTAGCCTAGTGCTCACTGTCGGCTCGGCCCCTACATCTCACCGTGGCACAGCCCGCAACTGACTCTCATGCCCACCACCCCCCTTGGCACCTGTCGCCCCACCGCTCACCCCTGCAACTTGGCACCCGCCACCTCCTCGGCCCCTATAGCCCACCGCCCCTCAATCTCACCACTGGCTCGCCACTCACATCCGCACGCCACCGCCTGCACAGTACCACTGACAAGAGGATGTGCAACACTTCTTTTGACCCACCGTTAGGTTTGACCCTGAGATATACACATAACGAGTAAAAGAGTTTCTCCCTCGTTAGAGCATCTCCAAGAGGAGCCCTAAATAGGTTGCTAATTGTAATTATAGGGCTTTGATGGAAAAAAGCACTCAACAGAGGTTGTATTTTGAGAAAAATTATCAAAATAGGTTTAGGACTCAGAGCCATGTTGCTATATTTAGCAACTCTCCTCTCCGGCCCTAATGAAGGATTGGAGATTTAGGATCTAATTGCTGGAGTCAATAGCTATCTTGGGTCCTAATTTTTTTAGTTTAGGCCCTATTTTGAGATATATGACTCTATTTTAAGGCTTGACTATTGGAGATGCTCTTAGGAAAGGAACAAAAAAGAGCATTTTTAGTTGGCATGCAGCCGCAATTTTCATTCATATTTTATTTGGTCGCAGTCGTGATTTTCCTAAGGCAATTTGAGGCCGATAGATGGACCGATTTACCACACTTTTTCTTTAGTAATTGATAAAAGCTATGCCTGTCAAGTGGCAACGAAATAAACATGCACGGCACACGCTTTGCCGGTGCTGGCTGTTCTCCCGTGAAACTTTGCAGGGAACCATGCATGCTGGTGTTGCCTCTCCAATAAGGAAGGCCTTGGGCAAATCGTGCGATCGAGGAAGCGTTTATCGACTGGCTCGGAGCTGGACGAGCTGGAATGTGAGTGTTGACTGTTGACGCTGTGCAGACCGTACTAACAGAGAGATTTCCAGTACGAATATCCAATCCTAACAAAGTTTAAAAGTTCTGCTACAATGCTAGATCCAAGACTAAAGATGCATATGAACAGGACTGGAAAACAGTTCTCATTACCTTTCGGTTGTTGGCCAAGAGCAACTTGCTAGCTACACGACTAAATGAGAGTGATTTCCTTTTGCAGATTTGCGTGTCCTTCTGTTTGCACCAGTTTTTGGCAAGTACGACAAGAAACGACAAGGAAACATGAGTTCGGATACAACACGAAATACTTCAGAAGGATTTGGATAATACGGATGATATTTGGAAAGAGTCCAAATAAGAAACTATGAAGCCAATTCGGATTGCATCGTCGTATCGGACCAGGACTCGGATCGACTAGCGGGTATATAAAGCACGTCAGGGCTGTTTGAACGAGGCATCCACAATCATCAACACATCTACTAGTTTTTTACTTTCTGTAGCTTTTAGTCTTTTTAGCATTGTAATCTTTCCTCTGTAAGTCGACATCGATCAAATAAAGTTGCGCATCGCCGATTGTTTGATCGCCATTGGCTTTTTCAGGTTTGATTTGTTCTGTCTTGTTGCGCATCGCCTTTTCAGAATCGATCTACCTTTTACCCTCGGATTAGTCTTAATCGACTAGTCTAGTTATCCTTCTAATCGGCTTCCTGGCTGATTCCCGATTTTTAGCCGATTCATCTCGAGGATCGGCTTGATTGAATTTCACAACTATTCTCCTTATCGATTGCGAGGTCAAATCGATTGGCACGCTTCAAGCACACTTGAACCGGTGTTAAATGGGTGTGTTGCAACCGTAAACCCTCTTCACGTTTTTGGCGTCAACACATTTTTGGCACGCCCGGTGGGACCACCAAATCGACAAAGATGACTGCAAACAAGTCCGTCGCTCCAGCCGACGTCAATACGGAGGCAATCATCGCAGCCACAATGGAGGACTTGACTCCAGAGCAGCGCAAGGAGATCGAAGATCGAAAAGCTGCGTTGGAGGAATTGATGTTGGGTTGTTATCAAAAAACCCGGCGAGGGGTTACTCAGAAGATGGCGCTCCCGACAATCAATCCGCTTAAGCGGCCGGCGTCTCATCAACTCCGGTAAGCCGATACATGCCAGCTCAAGCTGACTTATCTGTCATGATTGAACAATCTGTGCATCATGCGTTAATTAATCAGTCATCGGCTTTGGTCACGACTTTAAAGCCGATGATCGAGAATAGCGTAAAAACAATTGCACAGGAGTTGGCAACTTCTGGGGGATTGCTGGATCCGCTACAACCACTTCCCACATATCCCGTATACTCTGTGGCACCAAACACCAACACTATCAAGGTATCGGCACCTATACCCACACTAATGCCAACCCAACCTACCGTGTTGGCACCAGCAGATCCTCGTCCGAATCCCGTTACTCATTACCATGCGTATACCGACGCCGCAAAGATGGATCCATCAGCGTCGGGAAACGCCCATAGACAATCGGCTCCTCAGCCAATTGAATTAGAGAAAAACTGTAAACCTCAAGGGCAGTTTCAAGTCAGAGATCCAGCTCCGTACAAAGTAGTTACATACTCAGATCCGTTTGTTCTGACACCTGAAGTTCCGGCCGCTAGAGCCGATGGGTACGAATCGTGGCAACAACAGTACCCATCGGCTAGGGCAAGCCGACCGACCGAGTTTGCACTCGGGGGGCAGGAGCAACGGTACCCATCGGCTAGAACCAGCCAACCAGCCGAGTTTGCACTCGGGGGGCAGGACACTCAGCACAATTGGCCGAACCATGGTGTTGCATCAACCAACAATATCAACTGGGCTGATCGGATTTCCATGGTCTTAAGAGATCAATTTGGTCTTCAGCCCAAAGGAAAAACCATCGGCTATAAAAGCCGTACCAGATTATATTGACGAATCATGCCGCCCATAATTTTAGGATTCGATTTACGCAAAATTTTGGGGATGATTCGATCACCACTCTAGAACACGTTGGACGATTTATCGCCCGATGTGGCGGCAACTCAATCGGATGGATTAAGGATTAGACTTTTCCTCTGTCTTTGTCGAGAACTGCTTTCACTTGGTTCACGAATCGCCTCCAAATTCGGTCCACTTTTGGAGCGATTTAGAGAGCCGATTTCATGAATACTTTTCTCTGGTAGTCTAGAATTAAAATTTCAGACCTAAGTCTTTGTTCGACAAAAGTTTAGTGAATCGACCGACTATATCGGGAGGTTGTGAGAAGTCTTAAATCGGTGCTTTAGCGTAATATTGCGGACAATCAGTTAGCCGATTTGGCATTTCAAGGGTTGATTCCCCCACTTAAGGAAAAACTTGCCGGACAAGAGTTCACAGACCTGAGCCATCTGCTCCATCGGCTATCGGCACAAGAAAGCCGATATTTAAGTAAAGAATTCAAAGATAGAACGAGATTAAATAACAATGGAAAAGATAAAGCCAAAATAAATATGGTCGAGTATAGCTCGAGTGAAACTTCAGAAGACGAAGCAGACGTGAATATAGCCGAATGGATAAAGGGTTCTAAAAGCCGCTTGCGTTAAGTGGCTCAAGCCGACTAGGAGTAAGTCGGAAGTTAAATCACGCCTTCGATGTGTCCAAATGCGATCGCATATTCGACATGTTATTACAAGAAAAACTGATACGATTACCTGAAGGGCACACTATACCGTCAGCCGACGAAATCAAGAAACGCCGATATTGTAAGTGGCATCATTCCTTTTCCCATAACACTAACGATTGCAATATTTTTCGGCAACATATACAGGCAGCTATCGAAGATGGTCGGCTCAAGTTCGCAGAAGAGCCAGCCATGGAAGTCGATGTCAATCCCTTCCCAATTAACATGGTTCAGTGCTCTGGCAAAGGGAAACAAATTGTCGACGAAACCAGAACGACACGACAAGTCGACATAGAATCAAGCTCCAAAGGGGAAACATTGAAGATAACAATCGGCTCTCTTCAAATTGAAGCCGATCAAGACGGAAAAAACTCAAGGACAGTAAAACCAAAAGGGGAACTACAAGTCGGACGATGGTACAAAGCCGAGAGGTCTCCACCTCGGAAACCAACATTCAAGCCTAGGCCAACTTTCTCACAATTGCTGGAGAAATACGAACGGATGAGCCGTCGGAAGAAGCAGCAGTCTCGCCAGCCCAACGAGTCATATCGGCCAAACGGCATGTTTCGGCCAAGTAATTTGTATCGGCCAGACAGCATAGAAAGAGCCCATGAGAGATGCCCCTTTTGGCAATTTTGTTGGGAGAGAGGGGTGGCGTTGCCATCTTCAAAAGCATGCCCCATGGAACATTACCCGCAGATAGATTGGCCAAGACAACCGGCAAAAGAACGTCTGGCTAGGCCAAATTCAAGTTCAAATCAGGGTAAGCCAGGGCATAAGAGGCCGATAAAGGAAAGGCTGGGAATGCCAAACCAAGATAAGAGAGAAGAGCCGACTGAGAACTTGATCGGAAAAATCCGTAAACCGGTCGAGCCTAAGCCCAGATGGTGTCCGACTGGATTAAGCCGATCACAACGCAGACGGCTTCAGCGTCTAAAGACGCAGGAATTGAGAGAGGCCGAAAAAGAGAGACAAAGAGATGAAGCATTTAATGAATTACGGCCAATAAAACCAGTTAAGAGAGAATGGAGGAGAAAAGAACAAGCCGACTACGAGTCAAATTCCTCAGATGATTTGATGTCACCAATAATTCGGAATGATACTCCTCCGATGGACATTAACATGGTGTTCACTCTACCGGCCGAGTTTAGAATCAAAACTGAATCGACTAAAGACACGTTCGCTCAATTGTGCTTGGGCGCACAGGACGCCGTGTTCGAGAAGCCACAGGACCCTCATCGGCATTTGAAGCCCTTGTACCTAAAAGGTTTCATCAACGGAAAACCGATATCCAGGATGCTTGTAGATGGGGGGGCCACCGTGAACCTAATGCCACTCTCCACTTGCAAAAAGTTGGGCAAAACCGATGAAGACCTAATCAAGACAAACATGGTATTGAATGACTTCACGGGTGATCCCACCGAAGCAAAAGGAGTGATGGTGACAGAGCTAACCGTCGGCAGCAAAACTTTGCCGACTGCGTTTTTTGTGATTGAAGCTAAAGGGAATTACAGCGTGCTCCTTGGGCGAGATTGGATACATGCCAACTGCTGTATACCCTCAACCATGCATCAACTTCTAGTACAATGGAACGGGGATGAAGTCGAAGTCGTGTCAGCCGATACATCTACTCACATTGCCATGGCCAGCTCTGACGCAAATTGGCCACATGAAGAAGCAGAGTGCATATCAGGTAAAGCACTAGACGATTGCGACTTCATCTGTATCGGGAAGGCGGGCTTTACGCCGATCAGTGTCAAGCCAGGCACCTTTGATCGAGCGAGTGAAGTCTTGAGAAGATGGGGTCAAAAATGATCCAGCATCTGCAAGACGCAGCGAGGAGATATCGGCGAGAGATAAGTTTGTGTGAAGCCATTGAAGACTTCCAAAGCGAAAAACTGGGTCAAGGCTTTACTTCTGCCGATATGCTTGAAGAAGTCGACATAGGAGAAGGTGATAGAAAAAGGCCAACTTTTGTAAGCACAAATTTGAGTACAGAATACAAAGATAAGTTGGTCAAAATACTTAGAAGATACAGAGATTGTTTTGCCTGGGAATACTATGAGATGCCTGGATTAAGCCGACAACTAGTAGAACATCGGCTGCCTATTAAGCCAGGATATCGGCCATATAAGCAACCGCCTCGTCGTTGTAATCCAGAACTGCATAATATAATAAAAGAAGAAATTGAAAGGTTGCTAGAAGCCAAGTTCATAAGGCCTTGCCGATATGCCGAGTGGGTGTCAAACATTGTGCCTGTCATGAAGAAAAACGGTAAACTGCGGGTGTGCGTAGATTTCAGGGATTTGAATAAAGCAACGCCAAAAGATGAGTATCCAATGCCCATAGCCGATATGCTTATCGATCTTTGTCGGTAATAAGATCATCGATTTTCTTGGCAGCAACGCCGGATATAACCAGATATTCATGGCGGCGATATCCCCAAAACCGCCTTCAGATGTCCTGGCGCGTTAGGGTTATATGAATGGCCAGTGATGACATTCGGCTTAAAAAACGCAGGCGCTACTTATCAGCGCGCTATGAATTCGATCTTTCACGATCTAATCGGCTACATAGTTGAAATTTACATCGATGATGTAGTGGTTAAATCTAAGGAGGATTGGCAGCATTTGGCCGATTTAGAAAAAGTATTTCAGAACACAAGGGCTCATGGGCTGAAAATGAATCCTTTAAAATGCGCGTTTGGTGTATCGGCTGGTCAATTTCTTGGTTTTATGGTACATCAAAGAGGAATCGAGGTCAGCCAGACCAGGGTTAAAGCTATAACAAATACAAAACCGCCGACATGCAAGAATGAATTACAAAAGCTCATCGGTAAAATCAACTACTTAAGGCGGTTCATCTCGAACCTGTCTGGTAAGATTCGAGCTTTTACACCACTACTAAAATTAAAGGATCATGAGGAATTCATATGGGGAGCCGATCAGCAGAAAGCCTTTGATGATATAAAGCAATACTTAGTGTCACCACCAGTCTTGACAGCCCCTCAGAAGGGTGTCCCATTTAAACTATATATATCGGCTGAAAACGAAACCATCGGAGCTGTATTGGCGCAAGAAGTCGATGGCAAAGAGCGAGTGGTATTTTACTTAAGCCGGAGACTCTTGGATACCGAAACCAGGTACCCTTCAATAGAGAAACTGTGTCTTTCATTATATTTTGCTTGTACAAAATTGAGACACTATGTGTTAGCATCAACCTGTGTGGTAGTATGTAGAACCGACGTAGTCAAATATATGCTGTCTGCTCCGATTCTAAGAGGACGACTTGGGAAATGGGCTTATGCCTTAACCGAGTTCGATCTCCAGTTTGAATCGGCCAAAGCCGTCAAAGGACAGGCTATAGCCGATTTCATAACAGGACACGATACTATGGCGGCAATAGTTGATGTAGCTCCATGGCAGCTGTATTTTGATGGATCAGTTTGTCAAGAAGGGAGTGGAATAGGCATAGTGTTGATATCACCAAAAGGATACATCACTGAGTTTGCATATCGGCTCAAAAGCCGATGTTCCAATAATCAGGCTGAATATGAAGCGTTACTCAAAGGATTGCAGCTAGTAGATAGCATCGGGGCAAGCAATGTAGAAGCATATGGTGACTCATTACTGGTGGTGCAACAAGTTAAAGGAGAATACAAATGCAACGATGAGACGCTATCCAAGTATCTAGAGTGTTGTTTGGAAGTTATCAACACTCTCACGTCATTCTGTATCGGCCATGTGCCCAGAGAAGAAAACGACAAAGCCAACACGTTGGCTCAAGCGACCGAGCCGGGGACGATAGTCGTCTGAAGCGTTCGACTTAATCGATAAAAGGCCGGTTGTGCGTTGATATCTTGACCGAGAACGAAATAAAAGCTTACAGTCGGATCCATCCAAGCCGACTGCACGCAAGGTCCGTCAGAAAGCACTGAAGTATGTCGTGCTAGAAGGAGAATTATACTATCGAACTTTAGAAGGATTGCTTCTGCGGTGTTTAGGCAATGAAGAAGCAAAGGTGGCTATGGGTGAAGTTCACGAAGGAATTTGCGGCGCGCACCAGTCGGCTCATAAAATGAAATGGATACTAAGGAGAACAGGATATTTTTGGCCGACGATGCTGGAGGATTGTTTCAAGTATTACAAAGGATGCCAAAGTTGTCAAAAGTTTGGAAACATACAACTTGCACCGGCATCGGCTTTACATCCAATTATCAAACCATGGCCGTTTAGGGGATGGGGAATAGATGTAATCGGTCAGATACTCCCAGCAACAAGCAAAGGTCATAAGTTTATTCTTGCAGCCACTGATTATTTTTCAAAATGGGTAGAAGCTGTTCCGCTTAAAAAAGTCACCAGCATAGAAGCTATCGGCTTTGTTAATGAACACATTATTCATCGATTCGGTATCCCTCAGACCATCACGACCGATCAAGGGACTGTCTTTATGTCCAACGATTTCAAGAATTTTGCAGAAGGTTTAGGCATCAAATTGCTTAACTCATCGCCGTATTACGCTCAGGCTAACGGACAAGCCGAGTCATCTAACAAGACTCTAATCAAGCTGATCAAAAGAAAAATTGACGAGAAGCCTCGTACTTGGCACTCCACGTTATCGGAATCTTTATGGGCTTATCGGCTATCATTTCACGGATCGACTAAATTATCACCATATCAGTTGGTATATGGCCAAGAAGCTGTGTTGCCCGTAGAAATAAATATTGAGTCAATACGAGTGGCGAAGCAGAATAAACTATCGGCCGATGAATACAAGGAATTGATGATGTATAACTTGGACGACTTAGCGGAATTAAGGCTGATTACCTTAAATCGGCTCAAAAAGAATAAAGAAAGAGTTGCGAGAGCATATAATAAAAAGGTTGTATCGAAGACTTTCGACGAAGCCGATTTAGTGTGGAAGACAATATTGCCGATCGGGTCTAAGGACAATCGATTCGGTAAATGGTCACCTACGTGGGAAGGGCCATATAAAGTCAATCGGCTTGTTGGTGGAAATGCGTATATACTCGAAACACTTGAAGGATTGGTATTACCGAAGGCGATTAACGGAAAATATCTAAAGCGGTACTACCCTAGCGTTTGGATCGGTGCGTGATTAGGCATACAATACAAAGAATTTGGGAACAAATCGGTTAAACAACCGATCAAGTGAGGTAAAGACAATCGATTAAATAACCGATTAAAGTGTTACAAAAAACAGCAGTAGTTTCAATGACACAAATAGCAATAGTTTCAGTGACACTGATAAATTACAACCCGGATCCAGGGATTCTGGCGCCCAAAGCCGATAATGCCGCTGCTGCTTTAGCCAGAGTCTCCGTAACCCCGTAAATAATATCTTCATCAGCTTTAGCGGAACCAGGCACTGGAACAATCTTGGCCGATTGATCTCGGACCTGGGCCACGGCCAATCCAACCTCTTCCTTGAGATTCTTCAAAGATGTGGTGGCAGAATTCATCTTGGCAAGGGAATCAGCCAGCTGCTCGTTCACTTTGGCCAGTTCATCTTCAAGCTTCCTCTTGGTCGATTCCAGTTCACGGACAGAAGACTTGGCTGCAACAAGTGATGAAGCATTTTCATCATACTTTTTCTTCTTGGCCTTGGCTTCAGCAACCAGCTTGTCTAACAGGAGTCGATCGGCTTCTTGTGCTGCCCGTTGGGCAATTCTAGCATTAGCCGCGTCAACTTCTGTTTTCCTCTCCTCCAAGAAGCAGACATTCAAGAGGGCCTCCATGGCTTTGGCTGGTAAATCGGCCTCGACAGCAGTTAGTGCTTCACGAATGGGCCGCGTATCGGCCAAAATTGCAGCTTCCGGTTGACTCACCAGTATAAAGAGCCGATTTAGCTTTTCCTGCATATCTGGCGCAGACGTGACAACTGAAGCCGATGCCTCCAGTGACACGTTGATGATCTGACGGATATCAGTAGGGTAGTCGTCCGTGGCCATCACCTCTGGGTCGACTAACTCATCCAATGAGAAGCCGAGCAAGTTAGACAAATCGTCTGGAGCGGTCCCAGACGGCGAAGGAACAGGCAGGACCGGTGCAATAGGTGGCGATTGAAGCAGCGACACAGCAGGAGGTGGTGCCGGAGGAGAAGGCGCAGAGAGATTGACAGCAGGTATATCTTGAGGATTGGTCAAGATGTCAGCCGCCTGAGCTGATGCCGTTGGCTAAAAAATTTCAAGGCAGTGTTAGTATTGCAAAACTAAGCAAATTCCTAGGCGTATAAAAATACTTCACCTCTGAGGCCGATACGTTGTGAGAGCTCTCGGCACTCTGCTCTGTACGTTTTGGCCGACGAGCCGGAGCCTTCGTTGATTTGGGTTTCTCTGCAAGATGAATCTCATCAGTATCAGGAGTAGAATTGTAGGCTCAGAAATACTTGTGATTATTAGCCTTAAAATGCTTACTGGAAGGTCGGCCTTTTGTAAGATCCGATAGTGAAGGACCCTGGACGCCAAGACTGCCAGAAGAGTAACCGGTCAAACCCATTGTTTGGTTCGGTCTTTTCTTTTTGGGTTCATCGGTAGATGGAGCAACAGCGGTCTTACTAAATTGCGACATCACGGAAAAACAGAGTGAGCAGATTAAAAACAAAACTAAAAAGCCGATATCAAGTTGAAAAATATAAAACGGGCCAATACCTCTATAGCTACCGATGAGTTAGTATAACCCGGTGAGCTGGAGGAATCCGGACTACCGCTCGAGCTGCTACTGCTGCTAGAGGCCACCGTCGGCTCATGGAAATCCGGTAGGAATTTTTCTATAATAGCCGATGGCGAGCGATCCAGGTAAAGGGCTTCTGATACGGATGACCACCAAGTAGAGAATTGGCCGGCTCGGCGAGAGTTCAAGAAGAAGCGCGGCAGGTTAATAATTTGGAAGTTATCGGCTATTTCTAAGATTATTTCAGCCGCTGTTGCATTTGTTACTCTTTCTCTGGGCTGAAGACGATCGAAGAGTGGCAAGCAGGGTATCGCCTGGCCAAAACCCAGCTGACGGGCATACACCGAAGGATGGTAAAATTCATATGACGGTTGGAAAGTCCTATTGCGGGAATTTAAGCCAACGTGCAGAACGCAGGGGGAGATGAAAAGCCGATACAACTCCAAAGTCGATGCTGGCATCAAGGAGCTATCAGCATCCAAATGAAGAAATGAAGGCCATTGAAAATCGGCCACGTTGCTGTAAGAGAAGAAGTCTTGCTGACCGAAAGCTATGCTATCCAGGTGCAGGAAAAATGATAGGTATTTTTTGAAATCGGCTGGGGTAATTTTAACATCACCACTAGTACACATCACAAGTCTCTCCCCAAGCGATCGGCTAGCTCTGTATCGAGGGGTAGTGCCTTCTAGATAATCTTCACAGGGGAAGGCCGTGTCATCCGAGTGCTCCGAAATCAACGATCGGCCAAACATGCTGTAGAGCCACAATTGGATGAACCACAATGGGCCACCAACATTACCAACTACAAACTGGCCAAATCCAGAGAAAAGCCGGCTCCGGATAACATGCATCATTTGGTAAACTGCTCCGAGAAAAATTTTTCCTAATGCAAGCCGACGGCCGTTCACCAGTTGTTCTGCCAAAACCTGATATACTTGTGTTGGGCCCAGGGATGCGCCACAGAAGAGAAACCGATCCAACCACAAGTTCAAAAAGGCTGCGTGTTCCTCGTCTGACACCAGTCCATTCACTTTGTTATTATGCTGGATGTACTTAAACCATCCTTCACCCTTAGACTGGATCAACTTATACTGGGGCTTGCCACTAAAAGCCGATAATTGATCGCCATCAGGCCTAAGACAACACAATTCTGCTACATCTAAAAGTGTTGGGCCGATGGGGCCAGTCCGGAAAAGAAAGGCGTTGAAGGTGTCTGACCAAAAGTAGCAGGCCGTGGCCACTAAGGGCTCATTGGCTTCAGGGTTTGCTAGACTCAAAGGGAGGCATTCGGCTATGCCCATTCTCTCCCATTCTACCCTTTTCTGAGCCGATACTCTGATATACCAGCTCCTCCATCCCTTAAGAGCCGTAGGCCAAGCCCTAAAACTTTTTCCCCACTCTGTTATGTTATAACCTTGAGCCGATAAAGGAAGCCTAGGGATTTCGTCATTTATCACTGTGGTGGAATCAATGTTTCCTATTGGTCCTAAGTAAAACTGATCATTGCTTTCCGGAATTGGAATAAGTACCTTGGAGGAGTCCATTCAGCCGACCTGAGAAGTTCCTTTAAAAGCCGATTGCAGAAGCAGAAAAGCCGATTGTGAATGGTTTGAGAGCTGGAAAGCGTGAAAATGACCGAGGGGGTCCCGCATATATATAGCATGGTGAAAAGTGAAAATGGCGGGAAGAGAATTCGAGGTGACACCTGCCATTAAACCGCACCGAGATTGTTTACGGCGCAATTAAAACAAGCGGTTACTGGAGCTTCAACTAACAGACAAAGCCGACGATGAGTAAGCCGATGGATGAAAAGCCGATATATTTTTGAAAGAAACAAGTTGTCTTCCAAAAATGGGGGGCATATGTTTGCACCAGTTTTTGGCAAGTACGACAAGAAACGACAAGGAAACATGAGTTCGGATACAACACGAAATACTTCAGAAGGATTTGGATAATACGGATGATATTTGGAAAGAGTCCAAATAAGAAACTATGAAGCCAATTCGGATTGCATCGTCGTATCGGACCAGGACTCGGATCGACTAGCGGGTATATAAAGCACGTCAGGGCTGTTTGAACGAGGCATCCACAATCATCAACACATCTACTAGTTTTTTACTTTCTGTAGCTTTTAGTCTTTTTAGCATTGTAATCTTTCCTCCGTAAGTCGACATCGATCAAATAAAGTTGCGCATCGCCGATTGTTTGATCGCCATTGGCTTTCGGGTTTGATTTGTTACGCCTTGTTGCGCATCGCCTTTTGTAATCGATCTACCTTTTACCCTCGGATTAGTCTTAATCGACTAGTCTAGTTATCCTTCTAATCGGCTTCTGGTGATTCGATTTTTAGCCGATTCATCTCGAGGATCGGCTTGATTGAATTTCACAACTATTCTCCTTATCGATTGCGAGGTCAAATCGATTGCGCTTCAGCGCTTACACTTGAACCGGTGTTCGTCCGGTGTGTTGCAACGAAAACCCTCTTCACGCTTTTTAGCGTCAACACCTTCCTTGTTATAGAACGCAGGCCGTGCCCAACTTTTACAGAAAGCCAGAGGAAAAGCAGGAGTTTCAATATGAAAAGACAAGAGTTGTCTTCGGCGAGCCGTCTCCAGTTCTGGGTTTCAAAAAATAGCGAAAACCGCTCGAAAACCGTAGTTTTCGATCTTACCGTTGCGGTTCGAGATTCAAAACCGCTCGGTAAACCGATCTAATTAAAAAAATTTCAAAATTTTGAAAAAAAGTTTGTCTTGAAAATCGCTCGAAAACCGTTGGAAACTGCTTAAAAACCATTTTTAAGGAAAATTCAATTGGTCAGTTGATTTTCGATAAAAATCAAACGGTTTTCGATTTTTCTGATTTTTTTTAAAAAAAAAATCTATTTCTTAACCCTTCGGTTTTTTATGGTTTTCGAGCGGTTTTTACGGCTTTCATTCCATGAATTTCAAATTGGTTTTTGAATCCTCCACCTTCTCTCTGGAATCCTCCTTCGAGAGTATCTCCCGTTTCTGTGAGTGATTTTTCCTTCTATGGCCATCTTGTTCCTAATGGTCCCAATTGTCCAACATATTGTGGCTAAACAAAACCAAATTACCCCACTTTCTTTAGCACCCTTGCTCTCTGTTAGCTCCCAGATGAAGTCAGAAAAGGACATGGGGATTGAATTCCATCCTGTGGCTTCTTAAAAAAAATCACAGATAGATTGCTACTGGACAACGGAATAACAGATGATCAACAGTTTCCAAAACACTACATGGCCTGCAATTTTCTTTTCCTGGCCGATTTCTATTTTTCAGTTGTTCTCCCACTAGAAGTTTATTCAGAGCTACCTGCCACATGAAAATCTTCATTTTTAGCGGCAGTTTAGCTCGCCAAATCTCCATCATTCCTGTGTTGATTACTTCCCCAAAACTGAGATATCTATATAGAGATCTAGCTGTAAATAATCCTTTCTTTTATAAATCCCATGTCACTTGATCCTCATCTTTACTTTTATCTGAACTCACTCCAATAATGTCATTAGTTCTTTCCATTCAGAGATTTCCTCCGAACCAAATGTTCTTCTGAATTGTATGTCCCAAGCTCCGTCGGTAAGGTTTGCCCCAACCGTGATTTCAGGATCTGAACAGATGTTGAACAATTTAGGGAATTGAATTTTTAGAGGATTGGTCCTTATCCAGATTTCTGTCCAGAATTTTGCCAATCTGATGGATAGCTTCCAATTTAAACCGTTGTTTCACTTTTTGTAGACCCCTCCAAAGTTGAGAGACCCCTAATTGATTTGGTATAAAGAGATCAATGTTCTAAATAGTTAGCTATAGCTGTGCTATAATTTTTGTTGGACCATAAACGTGAAGCTACATATCAATGTCCCGCTATATTAACAAACGTTGTAGCTAACAATAGCTCTAGTATCCTACATGGGTACCACCTATAGAGTCAAAACATTGGGACCATTTTGGAATCCAACATTACTAAAAGGTCCAAATACATCTCTTATAAGATTGAACTATAAGAAAACCTAGTAAAAGATTTTGTCTTGATTTTTTCAATAATCCAACATCTATATTTCTCAGTGATTAAGTCGTATTATTAAGAATATTATGATATAGTTATTATTTATGATCTTTTGGAGATGTATTAGTTTGTTTGTTGATTCGGACTTGACATGTATTCTGACTATAAAATATTAGTATCTTCTAAAGTACCATATTTAATGATTTTCTGCATGTGACTTATATTATATACATTTAACTTTTTAAAAAAAATTAACACTGAAAACACAACGAATGATAACTTTCGCGATAGCTGTCATAGCTTTTTTAGGACCTTGCTGCGAAAATCGCGACTTAAAACCTTGAAAAAGATCACCATTTTGCATGTACTTTCTGTACAGCAATCGACACTATTCCTCATTTCTGCAATTGTAAATTTTCCATATCCATTTCACGAGCAGAAATAAGTTCATTGTTCTTGTTTGAAGCACTCCCAAGCCACGAAAGTCTTTTGGCCTGGTAATCACTCTCCATTTAACCATGTGATAAGTAGAAGGCCATAACATACATAGGAATATTACTTAAGCACGTATTGGTCAGAACCAGTTCCCCCTGATGACATATATTGTCCTTTCCATGGTTCCAACTTTTGCCCATGTTTACAACCCCCCCCCCACACACACACACGCACACGCACAACCACCACAAAAAACTTCTTCTGAAAGATGATGATCACTAATAGGTACCCCGAGATAAGATACGAGCAATTATCCCAATTTGCAGTTCAACATGTACCCATAGTGACTCCATCCTGTGAGACCCCAAAATATTTATCATTAACCCAATATTAGATCTCCAACCCTGACATACCGACAAGTTGTGGTGTCCTTCACCAACGTTCTCCACCCACTTACAGCACACCGGTTGTACTCCTGCCTAGCATCGGAGATACTCCATCTTAGGCTTTAAATATAGCGCCTGAATCAACCACTGTTGATTTTGAGTCCCTCACTAGGCTTTTCCGGTATTTATCCAGCTTCACACTTCCTAATTATCTACTTTTACTTAATGTGGAGATCATAATATCTTCATATGACAATATTTCCTAGCCGACTTCACACACTATAGTTGCTATTGTAATTACGACTCATTGCCCGAGTGTAGTTATTCGAACTTATATTATAGCCTATGTAGAGGGCTTGCCGGCATGACAATCCTCCTCATCAGCGCTCTCTACCCACCATACATATCAATAATTTAAACATTACTTCAACGGCAACTTCCGTTCTACATACCAATAACCAACCACTGCCGTAGTAGTCATTACCATAACCACCTCCGATTTGAGGTTTTACGTTAAAAGATATTTTCTCATGCATTGACGATATCATATATAAATCTGAAATCATTTGAAAATAAGTTCTCAAATATGGGCAAGGGGAAACTTACCTAGAATAGAGTGATAAAATACGTCCTCTTGTAGAAGATGATCTTCTGTCGGATTTAATTTGACTTCTGAAATTTTAAAATATTACAGTTTAGATTAATAGCAATTTATGGCGTTTTATGGTGTCCAAACCATTCCTGATCTGATAGAAATTGATACAGATAGATGGGTTAACTTAATTTAGAATTTATCATTTGGTCACATTTTAATTTACGGTATTTTAGTTTGTTGTATTTTAATTTGGAGTATTTTAATCTATGTGGCTTATTAAAATTTTGGGTTGTGATTTCATATTAGTAGAGGCATTAATTTCTATTTTTAATTATTATGGGAGTTACTATTTCTAGATGTCATTATTTAGTTATTCACTGTTATTTATCCTCTTTTTAAATTTTTACATTTCACTTTGCAAATTTTTTTAGGCGTTATTGTTGTTTATTATATTTATATAATTATTATATATTTTTCTCCTCTTTTATTTTATTTTAATTTTCTTTTCTTCTTCCTTTTCTTTATTTTTCCTTTTCTTCCCTCCTTTTCTTTTCCCCTAGGGTACCTTATCCTCTTCCTTTCTTCCCCTCTTTTTCCTACTTCCTCACTCCTCCCTCTCGCTGATTTCCCTCGATCTGGCGCCTCCCTTCTCTTCTCTGGTGTCGACTGCCGCCATCTCTCCCAGCCGATGCCTGGCCTCTGCCGTTTGTCCTTGGCCTAGCCCCATCCTAGGTCAACTCTTCCCCTCGGCCCTGGTCCCGCACTAGGTTGTGCCTTGCGCTGCCTCATGTCCGGTCTGATGTGCACGCCGTGCCGCCCTTGCCTGCGTGGGTTGCTAGGCCTCGCCCGTAGCCACCAGGCCGCCACCTCTTCCATGCGTTAGGCTAGGCTTTGGTACACCCTAGCTCGTTCCTTCCCTTCCCGTACTATGCCTACTAGATGGTGCATTGTTGCTATGTGATGTGATAATAAACATGAATATTTTTGTTTTTGGGTCGATAATGAGATGATGATTGTGGGATGATGCTTGGGTTCAACAGTGCAGTGATGACACCCAATGGCCTCCCGTATGCCAGGGAGTATGAAGGGGGGTCGACAGGCATACACAACGCTACCTCTATCCACTACTGCCCCCTATACTGGTTCTCTACCTCCTATGTTGATGCTAATGAACATGGAGGGTTGCTTACTTGCGATTTAGAGAATGGAGCAAAAAGGGGGGTTTGGGAAATGTGAAGCTTGATGGTGAGGATGCTGAGGATGTGGCCTTGTTCTTGAGCTTATTGGTTCTTGACCTCCTCCTTGGCTCCTGGCTGGCTTTCTCCTCCTGAGGGCTTGTGACTTTGTTTGAAGCTTGGATGCTCCTTGGAGATTCGCTTAATCTTGTGGGGGTGTGCTCCTAGCTTGGCTTGAGGTTTGTGCTCCTAATGGTCTCACTCCTCTTGGTGCCTTTGGCTTTGGGGAACAGATGGCTGTCTCTAGCTTGTGTGGTGTGCTTGGCTAGGAGGCTAGTCTTCATCCCTTTTAACAGTAGAGCTTTTACCTTTTACTATGAAGGACTTTACTTTTCTACCATGTGATATCTATGTACTATTAGTGCATGGCTATGGTTACCCAATAACAATATGTATGTATAATACCAGATGATGAACCCTAGTTAGCGAGAGGTGCCGAATGGCCCCGGACAGCCTGATATCTCAATGAGCGAATTCTAAACTAATTGATGCAAAAAGGGGTCCAAGAGTATCTCTTTCTTTTTAGTATTTTGCCATTTTATTTTATTTCCTCTTAGTTATATATATGCATGCATGACTGACATATATCCGGGATTAGGTTTGAAGATCAACTAGAGCTTAGCTTTTTAGGAAATTTTAAACATTGTTGTAATCTTTCTTTCTGTTGTAACTTTATTATTCACTGCACATTGTAATTATGAATTGTATGACATATTGATAATTAATAAAGTTGATGATTTATTTATTGAACACTTTAGTTATGTGTGGTTAATTTTCGTTGATGATTTCATTTACATGCTTAATAGGTTACTTTCCCTTTCGTTTGCTTCAAAATTTATGCAACTTGTATTGAAAGGGAAAACATAGAAACACTACTAGGATCACTTCACTTTTGTTGTAATTGATTTTCATACCAGACATAGCCTCAAAACAGTAGAGAATAAATTTCAAATTTGTAATGTTGGACTCGAATTCATGATCATCAACAAAATATCATTTGCATATTGCGTATGAGTTATCCCTTTGGAACAAAATGCTCCACTACCCCTTGTAAAAACACGCCTCTTTGGTGAAGAAATCATTGTATATATGGCATCCATGACAAAATTAAACAAAGAATGGAGAAAAGGGTCACCTGTCGACCCCTCTGTAGGTCCTAAAGTATTGGCCCTGTTCCCCATTTATATTGATACATACCCTTCCTCCTTCAACAGTTTGCATCACCCAATTAACCCAAGTCTGTCAGAAACCTTTCTTATTAAGACCTCCTTCATAAACTTCCAGTTAACCCTGCTGCTTGGTCACCCTTAGTTCAAGTAATATTTCATGCGGAATTAAAACTCCCTCAAGAATATGTCTCCCTTTAACAAAACCAATCTGGCCCCTACTAATTACTTTATGAGATTGTAGGGTCGAGGATGCGCCTAGAGGGGGGGTGAATAGGCGTTTATAAAAATCGATCACTCACTAAACAATTCGCGCTAATCAACCCCTAAGTCAAAACCTAATTAATTTATATGCGGAAGCGATAATCTAGGTTTTGACAATTAAAGCCTAAATAAACTAGGCTCACTAGTGCACTAACTAAATTATGTCTCTACACTAGAATTGCTAAATTGATCAATCAATTAATACTAAGCAATTCTCATTCAAGCAATCAATAATATGCAAAATGTAAATACTTGAATGTAAAGAGACAAGGGACAATCGATATTTTTCCGTGGTGTTAGGAGACTTGCTTGGTCTCCCTAGTCCACGTTGAGGCTAGCCCGACCACTCGGACCGACTCCCGCTCGAGTACCCGCCTCTTTCCACTAGTCGTGGTTTTTCACGCTCGCGCGTAGGCTCAACCCGAACCTTCACAAACTTCGCCGGGGCTTCTCACACCTTGAGAGCTCCAAGCGCCGCTTACTGCGGCCGTCTAGGAGTCGGCAAACTCCAAGAGTAACAAGCCGCTCCTTCGCTTGACCTCACCGAGCACAACACATGCGCTCCGGCGATCACCGAGTGCAACACATGCACAAGGACCTCACTCAAGTGCAACACATGCACTAGAGCCTCTCAAATCCACTCCTAATTGCAACACATGCAATTAGTCTCACTCTTGAGCTCAAAATGCAAATGGAGAAGAGCAACACATGCACACAACTCCCACACACTCAAGAGAACCAGCAACAACACTGCCCCCAAGCCCCCCAAGGGGGTATATATAGCCCCCACCAAGAAAACTAGCCGTTTGGGGGCGAAATGGGCAAATTCAGCCAAATCGGTACTATCCCTCTAAGGGCAGTGGTACAACCCCACTCCAACGATCGATGTGGACATATTTGCTGCACTACCGCCCTCTAAGGGCAGGTAGTACCGACTTCATGACTACTACCGCTCCCACCGAAGCAGATCATGCCAGGCGCCGACCATGTAAAATCACGCCAAGATCAGAAAATAGCTACCGGCAACCAAAGGCGGTAGTACCAAGACTTATGTACTACCGCCCATACCTACCGTAGAGGTAGTCTTAGGCCTCGGAGAAAAACCAGATTAACTCCAAATCTATTTCTCCAAAAACCAAACTCGTTCTTTGAGCCTTAAAGATGATCAACGATGATCAACACACGTGCAAAACACACTTGCACCAACAGCTCATGCTCAAAGAATCTCGACCAAATTGCGAAAACGCATTCCGCAAGCAAACACCGAACTTACGCGTTCAACCCTCTAGCCATGTAAGGATCAACACATGACCCCGACACTTTGCAAAACACATTTGCAAATGCCAACACATGCTCTAGGATCGACACGCATAATTCCAACGCTCATTTGCAAAACACATTTGCACAACCGCAACCAAATCCAAATAACGAAAACACATTTCGCCAACAACTCAAGATCTATTTGCAAAACGTATTAAGCAAATCAAACTCGAGTTTATGAGATTAATCCCCCTAGCCATGTGAAGGTCAACACAAGACCGGTCAACTTGCCAACACCGTTGCAAGCCCCACTCACATGCTCTCGGGATTCCTGACTCATAAACCTCGGTTTATTCGCTGTGAACTTGCAAATAACACAATCAACGCATTTCATGCAGCACTACTCTTTGCAACACATGCAAAAGTCTAGCTCTAAGCAACACCAAATTCATGATGCATGAACTCTCTAATTGCAACACATGCAATTCTCTAGTTCCATGCAACACCAAAACGATCATACCAAAACCAATTCAACCGTATGAGCTCTCTACTTGCAACACATGCAAGCCTCTAGCTCCATACGAACACACAAACACCAAATCAAACATATGTGCTCTCTACTCACAACACATGCGAGCCTCTAGCACATACACAACCACAAATACCAAATTAGTGCTTGAGCTCTCTCCTTTTGCAACACATGCAAAACTTAGCTCCAAGCAACCACACGGTTTATAAAGATTTGTTTTGCGAACCAAAACGTGAAGCTTCGACTAATGCAACACATGCAAAAGTGAACTTCACGCAAGAGCCAACGATATTGCTTATCCTATTTGCAACACATGCAAATCAAAGCTTTATGCGAAAACCAAATGCATATACTCTTTCATCTTTGCAACACATGCAAATCAGAGCATAATGCAAAACAACCAAGTATAGGTTTAATCCATTCGCAACACATGCCAAATGGTTAACCCTTATGCAAAAACCAAATCAAATAAGATTTGAGCTTTGAGTGAACGCGGATTGAGATCACCAACACATGATGAAACTCAAGCAAAAGAGACAACCCCTCTTAATAGTACGGCGGTAAAACCTTAGACACAAAGACTACAAAAGTCCTTAGCCTATCTAGTTATACCTTTCGCCGCCGCACAAGCAATCCCCTTTGGGGTCTTTATGATCATCACTTTGATACTCCCCCGGGATCATCACTCTTCTTTTCTTCGGGATCCATCCTTGACGTCCATCAACTCATGATGCCGTCCTTGTCCCGTTTTCATTTAACTCATCCATCTTTGGACCTAACTCAAACATAACTCATAAAATAGTTAGTCCAAGATGCATGGTTGTCTCAATTATCTCTTGCACTCCATTAACACATAATGGATGCCTCTAGATCAATTGAGCACAACCTAAATCAATAGAAATGATTTAATTGTGTCTCAAGTACAATAATGCAACTCATGCTTTATTATACTTAAGAACTATTCATTTGTCCTCGATTAATCACAAAACACCATCAACACATGATGAAGTGTTCTTTAGTGATTAACAAGACAAATGAACTCAATTTAAATTATCATTTAAATTGATTCTTCAAGTTAGAGTGTGAACTCCCCCTAAATATGTGCATCCATGTAATATATGGATTTGGAAACATAATGCACATTTTGTGGTTATATTAACGGGGATATTCATACTTTAGCTTGACTCCAAAGTACGCAAATAATACTATGATGAACATGCATACATACCTTGGTTTTCCATTTTTCAATGCGATGAGACTAATCAAAGATATCTTAAATAAACAAGTTAGTCTCGATATAAGATTTGTCATTAATAACAATATCGCATTAGGGGATAATCACAATATTAGATTTGTCATTAACAATAGATTAGATTTGTCATTAACACCAAAACCACAACTAATGAAGGTTGAACTTACAATCTCCCCCTTTTTGGTGATTAATGACAAATCCAAGCTTAATGAGCACATTTGGATTAAAACTAACATGTTGAGAGAATTTAAACAATTTGAATACATATGCATCTTTTAAACAATTCAAGCATTGATAATTTAAAATGCATATGGAAATTAATTCTCCCCCTTAATCATATTAAGCTCCATTTTTAAACCAAATGAAATTAAGCTTCCTAATTCTCCCCCTTTTGGCATTAAACACCAAAAATGGATAAACACCAAAATTGGAGAAGCTTCCTAATTCTCCCTCTTTAAGCCAAAGAATATTATTTCCCCCTTTTTGGCATTTAACATAAGAAATAATTCTCCCTTTGGCATTTCATTATTCTCCCCTTTTTTTTTTTACTTTAATCATTCTCCCCTATTTAATTTTCTCCTTTTTAATGAAGGTCATTCAAGAATTAGAATGCATATTTATGACCTTGGAATGGAATTTGAAGAACTTTACGCCAAATGAAAAAGATAGGCGATGAAATCCCAAATGAAAAGGATATACAAGGAATAAAATAAGTTTTCATTTGAAATATGGCCTGATATCAAAAGAAGAAAACTCGAAAAGAGACCATATTCGGGATTTTGAATACCACTTTGAAGGAAGAATAAGTGCTTGCAATAATGGATACCATTTGTAAAGATAAGCACTTTGCAAATATGGATACCACTTGTAAATACAAATAAGCATAAAAAGCAAAGAAGGGGTATCGCTCGGTTTATTTGAAACACATTCAAATAATTCTGATACCATCTGTAGAAATAAGCATAGAAGGCAAGAAAAGGGTATCACACGGGTTATTTGAAACACATTCAAATAACTCACTCCTCATTTTATTAGGCTTTGCAAATTTTATCAACACGATTCTTTTCACGAATCCAACAATTTGCCTAAATGGGTCAAAGGAGGAACCCAAAAGAAGAAATAGATACCACTTGAGACAATAGATACCACTTGTAAAATTAATCTCAAGGGTTTTGCTTGAAGATCCAAAAGAATTGAGCATTTGCAAGTTTTGATTGAAGAACGATGCTCAACTTGAGACTTTCCTCTTTTATGTATTTCAACATATAAAGAATCTCACACAGAGAATTCTTAAGTGGTTGAACTTACAATGCAAGCTTGCGAGGAAAAATCTTACTCAAGAATGTGGGTATCGGAATGATACTACAAAGAGGCAATAAACATACCACTTGTAGGAAATAAACGAATTTACTGATACCACTTAAAACGGAATTCAAATACACAAGGATATCATATGAGAAGAACAAAAATATCATGATATCACTTGGAGAAAAGAATCTCAATTATACCACTTGTAAGCATATGGATGAATAAACGCTCAATTTGATACCACTTAGGATCAACTCACACAGAATTGATACCACTTGAAAGAATAATCGATAACATCGATAGGTATCAGAGCAATATAATCAGAGCATCATACACTTACGGGTATTGAAGAAGAAAAACTTAAGATAGATCAATAAAGGCACAAAGAATCGATGTCGAGCAAAACAAAGACATGATATCACTTGGAAGCAATTAAGTGCCCAAAACTTGATATGAATAAACTCCCCGAGATATTCAACAAGTGAATTATGGAGTTATTTGCATTTGAATTGCACAAGTTTTGTCTTTTCAAAAGATCAAGTGAAAATCACTCTTTAGTTCAATTAAAGTGCTCATAACTGATACCACTTGAAAACTTGATCAAATAATTTGAGAAACTTTTCAAATTTGGCACAAATAAACTTTGGGATAGTAAGAATCAATTCCAAAAAGAAATTCTGAAAAAGCACATTCCAATCAAAAGATATCCCAAAAGAAAACTCTGAAAAATCTGAAGTTTCAGAGGTGCCTGTGCCATGGCCGGTCTGACCGCCCCTGGGCCGGTCTGACCGCCCTAGTGGCCGGTGCAACCGCATGGGGGTCGGTTGGACCGGCCCTGACAGGCTGAAGAGCTTCGACTTTTTGCAAATTTTGTCAAAATCGATTCAAATGAAGTCCAAAAATTATGAAATTTTGCAGAGATGAACTTTGGACTAATTAGAAGGAAATGCAAAAAGAATTTTCTCAAAATAAATTTTATTTTGAAAGATATGGCAATTTGCGCTTTGAGGCAAAAACGAAAATCGATTTTCACGAAAAGCCTCAAAATGCAATTCAATTTGGATTTTATGCAATTTCTTTTTCCATGGCTTAGATAGGTGTATCAAGAGTGTTTATAGCCAAGATATGTGATGAAACCCAACTCGAATGCCACGATTTGAGCTATATGCCTAACTTGGCCTTTTTGGATCAAATCAAATCGTTTTTGAGCCAAATTAGATTTTAACATAGAGTTTTCATTTTGAGAACTTGTAAAACATTTGAAATACATAATAGAATACTTTTACAAAGCTTTTCATAAATTTGGGTCTTTTTAAAAATGAATTTTGACTTTTGACCTAAATAGTCCAAATGAAGAAGCAAAAGTCAAATTCAATTAACACAAGAATTCAAATGAAAGCAAGGGTAAGAAATTGAGATTTGAATTATGTGTATGAGTCTAAAATACCATTTTGAATCACAATTCTACACAAGAATGGATCCAAATGGAGAAACTCACAAAGTGCAATAGTATGACCATTATGGGTCGATTATAATTTTTCGGCGAGTTTCAAAATCAAATAACTTTTGCTAGGTTGGTCTTTTGAAAAACTTTTGAACACGAAAATTGTTAAGGATGACCAACTCTAGGTTTTTCATTTTGGAATTATTTTCAAAATCCTTTTACTTTTATTTCTATAAAAATTATAAGTTTAAATCCAAAACAAGATACTAGTAACTAGATTTTGGAGTTAAAACTCATTTTCTTTTCAAATTAGTTTTTGAGAAGCCAAAAGCTTTGAAAAACATTTCAAAAACATTTGTATACATTTTTAAACTAATTTTTCACAAGATTAGTAATAGTATGCAAAATTTTGACTTTTGGCTAAACGGTTGATTTTGAAAATATATATATGCACTTATTAATATGGGCACACGTAGGGATGTGGTACACATGAATATGAATTAACACTCCCCCTAAATGTGCCACTACCTAACTTGCTCAAGATTTGCAATAAGAGAATAGATAAGAGGCGAGAGCAAGTGGCCATAACAAGTAATCTAAATTGATATTCATTTATATTTCATTATAACCTACACAAGGCTATATGACATAAGAATCAATTTAAATACTTGTTACCCGAGATGGCATTGGCTCATGATGGACTTGATTTTCTTTTTGCTTGACACCACTTGTAGATGAATGTAATCCTTCTCCTCTTGATGTACAAGCGTCCAATCCATCTCTTATCACCTAAAAGTCTTTTAGGCGATCTTTGGTACCCAATCCTTGTTGGGTCCGACAACGTTAGCCACAATTGATTTAGGAACCCAAATGGTCCTAATTTTAACATTATTGAATTGACTAACATGACTAGGAATAGTTTTGCGATAATTATTCCTCCTAGGCAATATATTTGGATTTAAGTGAGAGGACTTAGGAGGGCATTGATATTTTGCAAAACCATTTCTAGTTTGATCTCTTCTAAGCATAAGATAATTGAAATTATGAAATGGCTTAGAGGATCTAGCATTTCTAGTAAATGTTTTGCTATAATTATTTTTCCTAAGCATATGATTGTCATGAATTTTCTTATTCTTAGGAAATCTATTATTTTGAGCAATTACATTTCTAGAAATACTCTTCCTATGCAAATGAATATCATTTCTAGCGGGCATAGGGGACTTGACAAGTTTGGCAAACACATTGCCATTCTTGTCCTTCCTAAGCAAATAATTTTCATTAATACGAATAGGCTTAGGAGTTATACCTTTGGGACAATCCTTACCGAAGTGCCCCTTCTCTCGGCAATTGAAGCATGTCACGCTATTTGGCCCTCTCTTGACCGGTTTGACTTGCTCCTTGCCGGCTTGCCTCATGGTTGTTGTTGTGGCCTTGTTATCCACTTGATTAGGGCACACGGAGGCGAGGTGGCCCTTCTTGTTGCAAGCAAAGCACTTGATGATCTTCGAGTGACGTGCGTTGTGCCTTGTCTTGCTATTCTCCCTCTTGGAGTTGTAGCCGAGTCCACGCTTGTCTTGAGGCGCCCTTGGCTTGCTCAAGATTTCATCGAGGACGGCTTTTCCTTTGACGCATCTTTTCAAGTCATTTTCCAACCGAATGACTTGAGCCTTGAGCTCTTTGTTTTCCTCTACAATATTAGCATCTAAAGACATAGAGGAACTAGAAACTATTTCATTAGAGCAATAAGGCAAATCATCGCTAGATGTGGATATGCATTTATTTGATGAATTGTTTGTAATTTGAATTGAGTGAGGCAATTCATCAACTAGATTGCATTGAGTGGCAATATCCACACTAGCTTTACTAAATTCCTTGAAAAGGAGTTTCTCATGATTTTCCTTTAGAACATCATAATCATTTTGAAGTGATTCATGTTCTAACTTCAAAATTTTATATTTCTTTTTCTCCTTTCCAAGAAATTCATTGAGCTCCTCTAGCATATCCATTAAATCATCATAAGAGGGCTCATCTTCGGCGTCGCTTACCTCATTCTTACCTTTCGCCATAAAGCAACGGATTTTTGATGGAAGTGAAAATTCGTCATCGCTTGAGGCGGAGGTTGAGGTTGACGGAGATGCCGGTTCATCGCTTGATGTTGACGTTGAATCCTCAACCGACACTTCCTCAATGCAATCCTCATTTGATGTGGACACTTCATATAATTCTTGAATCTTGGTCCACATTGCATGAGCGCTCGGGAGGTTGCATATGAGATTAAATATATCTCGCTCTGGCGCTAAATAAAACATTAGTAGCTTGAGCGTCGAGATGTAGACATTTCTCCTCTCCTTTGGTTGGAGCAATATCATTTATCGGAGAAGAAATGCCGACATCTACGATCCACCATATTTGTGGGCTCATGGATTTAAAATAACTAATCATAAATATTTTCCATGAAGCATAATTAGAGCCATTAAGCATATGTGGATCATGTGAGTGCACTAGACCGCTAGGCGCCATCCTTTTTACTCTCTAGACGGTTAAGCCTAAAATGAGAGTGACCGTGGCTCTGATACCACTTGTAGGGTCGAGGATGCGCCTAGAGGGGGTGAATAGGCGTTATAAAAATCGATCACTCACTAAACAATTAGCTAATCAACCCTAAGTCAAAACCTAATTAATTTATATGCGAGGCGATAATCTAGGTTTTGACAATTAAAGCCTAAATAAACTAGGCTCACTAGTGCACTAACTAAATTATGTCTCTACACTAGAATTGCTAAATTGATCAATCAATTAATACTAAGCAATTCTCATTCAAGCAATCAATAATATGCAAAATGTAAATACTTGAATGTAAAGAGACAAGGGACAATACGATATTTTTCCGTGGTGTTCGGAGACTTGCCGGTCTCCCCTAGTCCACGTTGAGGCTAGCCCGACCACTCGGACCGACTCCCGCTCGAGTACCCGCCTCTTTCCACTAGTCGTGGTTTTTCACGCTCGCGCGTAGGCTCAACCCGAACCTTCACAAACTTCGCCGGGGCTTCTCACACCTTGAGAGCTCCCGCGCACGACGCCTACGCCGTCTAGGAGTCGGCAAACTCCAAGAGTAACAAGCCGCTCCTTCGCTTGACCTCACCGAGCACAACACATGCGCTCCGGCGATCACCGAGTGCAACACATGCACAAGGACCTCACTCAAGTGCAACACATGCACTAGAGCCTCTCAAATCCACTCCTAATTGCAACACATGCAATTAGTCTCACTCTTGAGCTCAAAATGCAAATGGAGAAGAGCAACACATGCACACAACTCCCACACACTCAAGAGAACCAGCAACAACACTGCCCCCAAGCCCCCCAAGGGGGTATATATAGCCCCCACCAAGAAAACTAGCCGTTTGGGGCGAAATGGGCAAGTCAGCCAAATCGGTACTACAGCCCTCTAAGGGCAGTAGTCACAACCCCCCAACCTCAGCGGTCGATGAACGACATATTTGCGGCACTACTGGCCCTCTAAGGGCAGTAGTACTGACTTCAGCTGATACTACCGCTCCCCCGCCTATGATTCTTGGCGCGCCGACCAGAAAATCACGCAGCGCCTTGAAAATAGCTACCGGCAACCAAAGGCGGTAGTACCGCTTACTGATACTCGCCCATACCTCTGATAGTCTTGGCCTCAGGAGAAAAACCAGATTTCGAACTCCAAATCTATTTCTCCAAAAACCAAACTCGTTCTTTGAGCCTTAAAGATGATCAACGCATGATCAACACACGTGCAAAACACACTTGCACCAACTTAGCTCATGCTCAAAGAATCTCGACCAAATTGCGGCGCATTCCGCAAGCAAACACCGAACTTCGCGTTCAACCCTCTAGCCATGTAAGGATCAACACATGACCCGACACTTTGCAAAACACATTTGCAAATGCCAACACATGCTCTAGGATCGACACGCATAATTCCAACGCTCATTTGCAAAACACATTTGCACAACCGCAACTAAATCCAAATAACGAAAACACATTTAGCCAACAACTCAAGATCTATTTGCAAAAGCGTATTAAGCAAATCAAACTCGAGTTTATGAGATTAATCCCCTAGCCATGTGAAGGTCAACACAAGACCGGTCAACTTGCCAACACCCGTTGCAAGCCCCACTCACATGCTCTCGGGATTCGGACTCATAAACCTCGGTTTATTCGCTGTGAACTTGCAAATAACACAATCAACGCATTTCATGCTTGAGCACTACTCTTTGCAACACATGCAAAAGTCTAGCTCCAAGCAACATCAAATCAAGATGCATGAACTCTCTAATTGCAACACATGCAATTCCCTAGTTCCATGCAACACCAAAACGATCATACCAAAACCAATTCAACCGTATGAGCTCTCTACTTGCAACACATGCAAGCCTCTAGCTCCATACGAACACACAAACACCAAATCAAACATATGTGCTCTCTACTCACAACACATGCGAGCCTCTAGCACATACACAACCACAAATACCAAATTAGTGCTTGAGCTCTCTCCTTTTGCAACACATGCAAAACTTAGCTCCAAGCAAACTCACGGTTTTTATAAAGATTTGTTTCGAACCAAAACGTGAAGCTTCGACTAATGCAACACATGCAAAAGTGAACTCCACGCAAGAGCCAACGCATATTGCTTATCCTATTTGCAACACATGCAAATCAAAGCTTTATGCGAAAACCAAATGCATATACTCTTTCATCTTTGCAACACATGCAAATCAGAGCATAATGCAAAACAACCAAGCATAGGTTTTAATCATTACGCAACACATGCCAAATGGTTAACCCTTATGCAAAAACCAAATCAAATAAGATTTGAGCTTTGAGTGAGCAGCGATTGAGATCACCAACACATGATGAAACTCAAGCAAAGAGACAACCCTCTTAATAATGCGGCGGTAAAACCTTAGACACAAAGACTACAAAAGTCCTTAGCCTATCTAGTTATACCTTTCGCCGCCGCACAAGCAATCCCCTTTGGGGTCTTTATGATCATCACTTTGATACTCCCCCGGGATCATCACTCTTCTTTTCTTCGGGATCCATCCTTGACGTCCATCAACTCATGATGCCGTCCTTGTCCCGTTTTCATTTAACTCATCCATCTTTGGACCTAACTCAAACATAACTCATAAAATAGTTAGTCCAAGATGCATGGTTATCTCAATTATCTCTTGCACTCCATTAACACATAATGGATGCCTCTAGATCAATTGAGCACAACCTAAATCAATAGAAATGATTTAATTGTGTCTCAAGTACAATAATGCAACTCATGCTTTATTATACTTAAGAACTATTCATTTGTCCTCGATTAATCACAAAACACCATCAACACATGATGAAGTGTTCTTTAGTGATTAACAAGACAAATGAACTCAATTTAAATTATCATTTAAATTGATTCTTCAAGTTAGAGTGTGAACTCCCCCTAAATATGTGCATCCATGTAATATATGGATTTGGAAACATAATGCACATTTTGTGGTTATATTAACGGGATATTCATACTTTAGCTTGACTCCAAAATATAAAATAATACTATGATGAACATGCATACATACCTTGGTTTTCCATTTTTCAATGCGATGAGACTAATCAAAGATATCTTAAATAAACAAGTTAGTCTCGATATAAGATTTGTCATTAATAACAATATCGCATTAGGGGATAATCACAATATTAGATTTGTCATTAACAATAGATTAGATTTGTCATTAACACCAAAACCACAACTAATGAAGGTTGAACTTACAGAGATATAGGAGTAAATCGAATTGTAAGTAGCTTTGTGAAAATCTTGTGACAGACATTGAGCAAGCACATTGGCCTGAACTGCTTAATGGAAGTCGCTCCTTTAATCTTTGGTAACAATATTACCGTCCCATAGTTTAATCTGGCTAAGTTTAATTTGCCATTCTGAAAATCTTCAACCATTGCCTTGATAGCAGTTTTTTTTCTCTTCCTTAGTAAAAAAAAAAAAGAAAGATGATTTTACTCCCTAGTAGTAAAATCTTTCTCGATAGTTTCCTAAAGAGCTCTTTTACAATACACAAGAATGAATATGGGTCGTCCATTTCTTTAGATCCAAAAGTTGAGATTAGATTAGATTTGACTATACTACTATGTGTAGTATGGGTAGTATAACCCGTAGAGGGGTATAATGGTAAATAATTTTCTGAGCCAGCACCCAACCCTGTGTCTCGTGGAGGGTATAATGGTAATTGAGCAAAATGGCATTCAGCACCGCTTGACCCCAAGCCAAAAGACCGAATGCTCTCGACAAATCAGCGGTCGATTTAATTTCTACTACCGCTATATACTACCATGGTAGTGCACAGTAAAAATTCTCTTCCTGAATTCCCAAAATGTCAATATGTTCTTTCCTAATACATTCTTCCAGTTCTCTTCTCTCAGGTAGGCCAAAACCTCTCATATTCCAGAATAAGATCTTCATGTGTTATCTTGTTTCTTAGTTTTCCCCTTCATTGTTTGGCCCATTGTAGACTTCTTTTTCTCCCTGTTTGAAGCCCTGCAATTTTTATCTTGTGAAACCTTTTGCTGTAATTTTTCCTGCTCTTGTTCTCTATATGATGTGGGTTCAGGTACTCCCGCATTTGTTGTCTTCCATAGCTGTTTCAGTCAAGGTCAAATCTCCCCCAAAAAGAGACCTCTCTATCTTGTGAAAACTTTTGTTGTGACTTCTCCAGTCCTTGGTCTTTGTGTAACGTGGGTTCAGATAACCCCTCACCTGATATTCCATTCATGGATGCTTCAACTGAATTCAAGACTCTCTGTTGGTTTACATGTTTCCCTGAAAAAAAAAAAGACTCCCCAGTAGTGCCATCAACATTATCTGCACCATCTCCCTCATTGATCTCCAAACTGTCACATTCTGAGGCTTGTGTCTGACCAGTTACAGGCCTATCCTCTCCTGACAAACTCCCTATGTCTTCAATGTTTTGTTGTGTTCTTGTGCAATCTTGAAAGCTAAATCTGATAAGAGCTGCTTGTGCAATTTCTTGTGCTCTAATGGCTAAGAGGTTATTCTTATTTTCCTCAGTCGTTAGTCCTAGAGTTTTACTAGCAGTCACCACATTTTCTGCATACTCATCATTAGAATTGTCCAAAATAAGGAGAGGACTAGAAAGAGTAACTTACGTACCTGGAGTTTCAAGGTTTCGTCATTAGCACAGGGTGGTGCACGCAGCTTATGCATCTGGAAGTCTGTTTGGTTTCTTTGGCAAATCCTGCAATAGCGATACTGTAGGCCAGATAACGTGATGCATCCGACGTATCTTTGGACAGCAAAGCAGGAGCCAACACAGTAAGGCATATTTCTTTCTTATCGTGCTAGCTTCTCTTTTAGAGTACGTTTGATTGGGTGTACGAGGGTGAGTCGAACCGTACATATGACATAAACTATCGAAGGGATATATATTATCGTGCTAGCATCTCACTAAGACACTAACTGCTATTATTGGCAGCACAAAAGCATTATCCATTAAACAACGTGATGGTCCACTGAGCGTTTTGGGCAAGTTGGGGGTATTGTTCAATTAGGGGTGGAAATCCAAGTGGTCCTCATTTTTTTCAAGGTTTTTTTTTCTGAAATTGGCATAGTTTAATTTAATATTATTTTGCTTATAGCTTGGAAGTATTTTTAGAATCGAGCTAACAAGCTGAGCCAGAGAAAAATCGAATTTCATTTAAAATTAACTCATTTCAATGTTTAACCGATAAATAAGTGTAATTGGAGCAATTTTAAGGGCATGTTTGTTTTTGTTTTTGATTCTGGATTGTGACCCTAAAAGTAGAATAAAAAACAAACAACTCGATTTTAGAATTCGATTATCGCAATACAGTCCATCCATATACACTAGAATCCACAATTCACTTCATATGTGCTTTTGGATTCCAGCTTTTGGATAATCAACTTCTCTACAACCACAAACTAGAATCAGTTTTTAGAGAATCTAAAGCTAAAACAAATAGACCCTAAACCGAGCCAACGAATCTCACCAACAGGTTTTTTTATCCAGCCCTATGTTCAATCCGGAGCTAATTTTTGGGCCTCGTGGCCATCTGCCTGGCCACAAGAATTGTTCGACCACTACATACGTTGGATGAACAAAATATCATATCTTCTGCCTTTTTCGAGCTTAAAGGAAATATACTAGTCGGGCAGCTAATTATTGACGAGTTTCATGATGCGGGACAGAAAAAGGAGGGATCGAGACATCGATTATCGATGATGGTTGCATCCAGAAAAAAAAGGGGTTTATTTTACATTGAAATGCTCCCTCGAAAGTAGGAGAGTACGTATAGCCCACGTCTACAACGAAAAAATTGGTAATATGCCTTTTCTGATATTGCCATTCGTTAAAATCTGGCTCTGCACCGATGGCGTATAGAGCATCTCGTAATACATAACGGTGGGCGCAAATGGTATTTTAATGAATAACAATATAAAAAATGACAGATAACCAAACCCCCCGTCTACAACCTAAGGAAAGAAGCACCGCTCGCAGTTGGGGTCGTCAAGACTCAAGAGTGAAGCACTCAAGCCACACCTTTCCGTGTTACTTACGTCAGCCAACCGAGGCTCTACGGCTAAGACAAAAAGCATTCCATGGTAGTACTGCGTAATTACACACACAATCGCATTCTTAACTTTGTTTAGTAGTTCCCTACAGGTCATCTAGGTAAGAGGTACTACGTGTATATGATTACACCCTAATCATGTGGAGTACTAGCTAGCTAGCTAGCTCCTATATATTTAGCCTAGAAGCCTAGCAGTCGCTCTATAATTTTGATATAACTGTACTATTTTTCGTGGTTATTATGGTGTAGAGTAAAACACACAATCTAATGAACAGTAAAGGTCTATTTAGTAGAATTTTATATTTTAGCTTCATCTGAAATCTGAAACTTGTAGTCTAAAATAAAGTGAATTAATTTTATATTTTTGGTTTAAAATTTAAACAAGATGATCCATCTAAACACTCTTAGAGCCTGTTTGGTAGAGCTCCAGATCCAAGTTTTACCTGAGATCTGAAACTTGTAGGCTAAAATAAAATGAATTAAGTTTATATTTTTGGTCTAAAATGTAAACAAGATGATCAATCTAAACACTCTTAATGTACTCACAGCTGCAGCTCTACGGATCTGGTGAAGTTAGGAATATCCAACTCCACCAGATCCACGGATCTGATGGAGCTGGAGCCCTACCAAACACACCCTTAATGTACTCACAGCTTCAGCTTCACGAATCTGGTGAAGCTAGAATTTTCAGTTTCACCAGATTCATGAATCTGAAGAAGTTGAATCCCTGCCAAACACACCTTAAATGATCTAATAAAGAAATAATACTTTTTTTTGTGCAAATGCTTGAAGTGAAAATTTTATAATGACATCTGAATGGATGGAGCACGAAACTTCGAGTTTCACTGTGGATCATGGTCCGAAACTCCAAATTGGGAACATCATCTAGACCAAATTTAGTACTGCTGCGGTAATAGAGATAGGGCGACATCTGGTGAGTGCGAAACATTCAGTCGGCGGTGCGGTGTCATACTATAATGGATCATTCTGATTCTCTTCTCCAAAAAAAATAGAAGAGGCGAAGCTTTTCTTCATGCAGTTCCATTTTCAAGAGTAGATAGAGATCTAATGTATATTTTTTGGGTAAAAGAATCCCTTTTAATTTTACAATTTCTGAATTATTGATGCTATGGCGTCATAAAGAAGGAATTATTTTCCTTGTCTTTGATTGGCCACTTTCCAAGTCTAAGGCATTGCGCCGTCCCGTCGTGAACTGTTCACTATTTTAGCCCCCTAAAAAAAATTTACAGGACTAGCCCTCGTAGAATTTTTTTTGCGGAATTGGCCTCATTCCACACACAGTAAGCGCAGAATTTGTCAGCCCACCACATGATGGCAATTGGATTTGCCACGCTCCCCTACTATGGAAAATAGCTTTCACACGCCTCTATTCCACAGAAAACCAATTACCGCGCACCCATTCCACGGAAACTGGTTTTCCGTGCACCCCCTCCACATAAATGTCGTTTTCCATGCGCTCTCTCTGTGGTAATGCTGTGCCGGTGCTAGGTCCCGCGCTGAAGGATTTTCCACACCCCCAGTATATAGAAAATCAAATTCTCACGCACCTCCTCCGCGAAAATGTTTCACGCGTCGTACTATGGTGATTTCTACGCTCCCCTTGAGCGGCAATTGCAAGGATTAGAAGGCTATTTTTGCAACACACACAAGGAGGGCTACTTCTACAAAATAAAAGAAAATAAAAAAATCAAAGAGGACTAGAAAAGTAAAATATTCTCAAGTGGCAGTCAAGATCTGAACATCCAACCATGCCTCGCAGGCCTGGACCAGAGTCAGGTGCACTATAGGCTACTGTATAGAGGCCTCAAAATTAAGGCACATATATTCTGTTTATTTTTATATTACTACTTATTAATATTTGTATCAGTAATGTATCAGTAAGAGTAAGAACTAATAGATTAGCGGTTCTTTTATTATCTTCATTTATTTTTTATTTTTTTACCATAAAAATTCATTCTTAAGCAAAACCTTGTGACATGTTGATAGTTTAAAGTTTTTGAGACAGCAAAAGATTTTAAGTAGTCAGTTGCTGTATATAGAATTTTGTTGACAATTTCAATGACTATTGCATATGAAAAAAAAAACTTACATAGATTGAAGTTGAAGTTCTACTTACGTTCTATAATGAACTAGGAAAGACTTAATGATAGCTATTGAAATTAATTTAATTTGGAAAATAATAATTACGAAGATAGTTGAATATTATGTTTCAAATAATACTAGAAGAATGGTGCTCCAAGTAAAGCTCATATATGAAATTTATTTTTTTAACATGATGTACCACATAATCCTTTGTATTGTAAGAAAAAATTGTGCTAATATCAAATACTTATTTTATTAACTAGCTTTTATTAAATGTGTAGCCTAATTTCAAATTTAGTATAGCCCCAAAACGTTAGGTACGGTCCTGATGCCTCTAACCTCTAGCTGTTCACTTCTAAATATCCAACACTTTGCCTACTTCAACGGAATTTAGCCACCTGCAAAACAAAGATGTTGCCACATGACTCCGAATGCAGCACGGATATGCAAAGGATACTGTACAGTGGTTTTCATTAACTGTGGAACTAAGACTTTTCTTTTCTATGTTATCTTCTGAGCTCCCCTGGATACCCATGTGGTTCCCGACTTTGGAAGGAAGAGACACCTTTTGGGGTAGCATCTTGTCACCCAGCACCAACACCAATCACCCAGGAGCAGTAATTTATTTCTTCAGAAGTGGTGAAGTATATGTAGCCTTTCCTTTCTGGCCGAGAAAACGGGAGAATTCACAAGAGATGAAGATATAACTACAAAGGCGTCACCATTTGTGATACATGCGAGTAATAATAGGAAGATGGTACTGTACCGGCCTGCAGTAACAGCTGTGACACGATCAAAAATTGACCAGTAAAAAGGATGGAGAGTTGCTGGCCATCATTCATCAAGAACAAGAGCTACCTGCTGCATGTCACCAAACTATCCATCTCTTCTTCGAGCCACCTTTCTTTTGTTATCCCCTTGACCTGATTGCGTCATTCCTTTTCTTTTCCATTCACTTATTTTCTCTTTTTCAAGTGGCTACTCGCTTGGCCTTTTCCTTCTTTACCAGTTGCCACTCGCCAGCCAGTCCTCATTGAAATGAGTTGAAAGCAAAAGGTTTTGGTGGTGTCGTGGACTCGTGGCAACGAAGTTAAACAGTGAGTATGAGGTACCTCTGATTTTCTGATGACACGTATGGAGGATCATACACAACCAACTTGAGACAGAACTAGGGAGTAAAAATGAGGTATCGGTCCCCCACATGGGCTCTTTATATGCAGGTGAGTGATGACTATTTCCTTTCCTACACTCCAATAATTATACAAAAGTGAGGGTAAATTAGTATATTTTTATATTAGTTCACTCATAGCCTTTTCCTAAAACCCACGATATATTTCAAGCAATCTTGTCTTTGAACTCGGTGATGGAATTATAAAATATTCTATAGGGTGCAAACTTTACGAGTATAACTTTATAATATTGTACAATGATTTAGTAATATCATAAATCCAATATATATATTTGAAATTTGCTAAAGTATAATATAAATAGTTTGAGGTCTTAAAATCACAAATCATCGAAATTAAAATAAATTCAATTAACAAATTTAACATATTGAAGAGGTGATGTTGTAGTGTTTTTTAA